>JANDJT010000131.1:18677985-18691802 GCA_024331685.1 Stegophilus panzeri | reverse complement strand
AGACCTTTGTTTGCTCATAGAACAGCCTCACTAAATTCATAGCCATGTTCAATTTAATTAGTTTGAGTTGGCAGGAAGTGTGTCACAATTTGATCAACAAGTCAGTTTCATCACTGTAGACAGGAACAAACCGTGTATTTATTTTAACGGTATGCTTTTCCCAGTGTGTGATGATACTAGTAATTAATGTGTCTCTCCTGCAGAACTGGAGTGAGGAAGTGGCCACATCGGCTCAGAATTGGGTGAACACCTGCGCGATGGCGCACGGCCCACCCAGCAGCCGCATGCTCGGATGTAGGCCGATCGTCTTTACTTACTTTGTTTTACATATTCTGAATGTAAACCACTTCACTTGATTAAAATAACCTCTCTCTGATTGCCCAGCTCTATGTAAACATTGTTGTTAGCTCAGATAAGGGTTACTTTGCGGTTACTCTCAAGTGTTTCAGTTTCACTGAGCTCACATTACAACGCTAGGCGTGATGAATTGAGAATATTTTTCAAGCTGACACTTTTTGACACGGAGAAGGAACGTATATGAAATCTGATGTAAGGGAAAAACCGGTTAGTGGCTAAGAACGAATAAGCTTCATAATAATAATAATAATAATAATAATAATAATAATAATAATAATAATGCTAACAGCCTAACTTTAAATACGATGATTAGCAGTGTTAACAAATTCGGAAACAGGAAATGAATTGGTTTAACGTGGTCATAATCAGTGCTAGTTTTGAATATGTCTTGTATCACAGCTTTTTTGAATTGGTCAGAAGGTATTTAGTTTCTATAGTAACTAACGTACAGGGACTTGTACTGCGGACGCTCCACATTATCTAAACGAAAGGGGAAACAATGCTGTAATTAAAATGAAAAAAAAAAACAAAAAAAAAAACAAAACAAAACAATATGATGAAGTTTTCTGTAAGGAGATGCTTATTCAACATTTTTTTTTGGAAGGAGTCTCCAGTGTCAGCACTTTGTAACAGTCAGAGGTTAAGCTGTATCTGTAAGTTTTCCACCACAGGAAAGAGGAGTTTGCACTGTATGGTTTCTCGGTAACGTTACAAGCTGCGTTTTTGTCTTATTCACTTCAAGAAAGAAAAAAAATAGACTGTTTTATGAAATGAAAAAAGGCACTAACTTGTTTTTGCAGATGCTCCATAACATTAAATGTAAAAGGAAACAGAGGAAATGTATGACATGATGCTCAATAATTCATTACAGATATAATTGTTGGCAAATTGCTGTGATATAAGAGGAATAAAGCACTTTGGGACGGGTTGGTGTAGGAAAATAATCAACTTTGGCATGGTATTGTACCAGTAACTCCACTTCACATCTGGCCACACCACAGCACCCTGTTGTTGATTATTTTCTCCATACAGGACATCTCTGAATGTTTTATTTATTACATACTAATCATTTTCTGTGAAATTAGCAGCCTTAATGCATACATGTTTTAAGCACATTCGTTTCTTCTTCTTCTTCTTTTTTTTGTTTGTCCATGCAGCATATGAAATGGGTGAAAACCTGTTCAAAAGCTCTGAGTTGTTCCCATGGACTGATGTCGTGACAGCATGGCACAACGAAGTGGCCAATTACAACTATCCCACAGGATCCACCAACGGGAAATCCATCGGCCACTACACACAGGTCATTTAGTTTTACGTCACTTTTACAGCAATTTACTGGCAGCAGGGTCGCGGCTTAATTCGGTAGTTGAGGTGGTTGAATCAGTGAACTTATTTAACTCAGGGAAATCAATGAATCCCTCAGTTGTCCTCAGATGGATCTCAACATCTCATAGCCATGGCTGGAAAGGGGTTAAATATGTAGAAGATGCTGGAAAACCAAATAATATCTTTTTGATCCCTCTTATTAATTTTTTTATTATTATTAACATTTTGCAAATTCTGCAAGGCATATGTAAACGTATGACCTCAACTGTATTAGTTTCACTCTTACTAAATAATTGATACTACAAAAGAACCTGCTTTAATATAAACAACTCAATTACAAGACAGAGAGTATAATCACAGAGTTTGATTTTAGCTTCAGATTCAAAGACCAGACCAGCCGTTTATTATTTCACTTTATTACCTTTGCATTAATATGATTATATGTAATATAAATGGTTATTAGTGTATTTGACCCAGGCACGTACTGTATTATGTTGGAAATTTGGTGTTAGTTGTTTTAATAAGTGTTATACTTAACATAAATATTAAAGCAATATTGTGTTGCTGATTAAAGGTGATCTGGTTCAGCTCGTATGAGGTCGGCTGCGGTGTGGCGAAATGCGGGGAAGACTATTTCTACGGCTGCCAATACTATCGAGCGTATGTTACACTTTTCTGTAGAGGCCATGCACTGCATGATCAGCATTATGGAGCATTCTTGGCTCACTTGAAACGTTCTTATATAATCAGCTTGTGCTTTTTTTTTTTTTGTTGTTTGTCTTTTGCAAACAGAGGGAATTACAGAGGAGTGCCACCATACTCACTGGGAGAGCCCTGCTCGGCCTGTCCGCAAGCTTGTGACAACAAACTATGCAGTGAGTCACCTGTCGTTATCTGAGTATAGAATTACGCACACATTAAACTGACTCAACATAGCGTTTTAAACTTATCCATGATAGCAAAATTGCTGTGGCCCAGATCCGGCCCATGACCTGACACTTCCATCCGGCCCACATACCGCGTGGAATGACGGCGCTTGGGCGGTCCGCTCCTGTTTGCCAGATTTGGGCCACAAGCAAGCCAGAGCAAAGCCGCATGTGCCACATTTTTGCCAAAAGTGGTCCACATTTGTTTTGTGATATTTGGGCTGTATTCACTATTTACCACATGGTCCACTTTAGGGTCACGTCCAGATTACACATTGCCATGAGCACTGCATCTTTGCCTAAAAAGACCCACTTGTGATTTGGTATATTTGGGTCATATTTGCAATTTTACATGTGGGCCACTTCAGGCTCATATCCATTTTGTCCGGGCCAAAAGAAAGCCAGCAGTGCCACATCACTGCCTGAAGTGGCCCACATCTGGATGCTATCTGAGTATGCTTTGATGTATAGATGGATTTGTTTGCGGTAACCTCAAACCTAACCATTTATCTTTTTTTTTTCCCTAGCCAATCCTTGCCCTTACGTCAACACGTTCGCCAATTGCCCCGCCTTGAATAAACAGGGCCCGTGTAGCGACTATCTGCAAAAATGGTGCTCGGCTCAGTGCTTCTGTACCACCGAGATCATTCCTACTAATTAGAAAAGCATGACAGGAACTCCTGCGATTATCTAGGCTGCATTACAAATCTCCAAAACTCGCAGACTTCCCCTCATCCTTTCCTCTGAATCAATCGAGACATTTATATACTTTATTGAATTCTATAACAGACTGTGTGGATAACGTGTTCTCCATGAAGCTCCTCTAACTATAGATCTACGATTAAAGAAATGAACTATGTTGTGCTTTATGTTATCAATAAGAATAATTCAGAATTGTTTGCTTTATTATCATATGTGTATAGAGACTCGGTAAAGACTCACACATAAAACTAACAATCCACCCTGTACAACTCGTACATTAATCTTTATCATTAAAATGTGATCTTCGGCAGTGTACATTATGTATTTTGTAGGAAATTCTGGCTTGACTTTTAAACTTTCATTGATATGTTGGTTTACTTTTCTTAATGGCTTCCGATGTTACACACAACACAGTTCGAGTACCTACTGATATTTGTGCAGTGGGATTTAGCCCTCGCTTCATCTCTACCTAAAGGGAGCGATGCAGCGGCACTTTAGTCATTTAGTCTGTCCAGCTCTGTCACTTCTTCATTTGTACACTCTGCTCAAACAGCTCAGCTTCCAAAGCTTCAGCTTTCATGCTCATACCACCATCAATGCTATCATGCTCTTCATCTGGGTGGAGTTTTCCTTTAAGTCCTTGATTCCAAACTAAGTCTACAGGTGGTCCAGAAATGATATCGATTTTCCAGGCCAATCAGTCGAAATAATACATGTGAGTTGTACAGGTGAAACAGAATGCAGCGGAGTCGATGTAAATGATGCGAATGCAAAAAAAAATGATTTCCTTCAAATGTGTTGAAGGATGGAATGTGGCGTAAGTAATTATATGCAAGAACATTTTGTTCAACGTGAAGTGGGTTGTTACTGTGTAATCGGGGTATAGTAATATATTGTACTACAGCAGATATCCAGCAGGTGGTGGTATTGCGCAATAATAGGACTCAGGGGCTCATTACTGTATACATTTGATGACTGTTGTCTTTTTGGTTGCTTACTTCATTCCTTTCTTATATTAAACTATGACTCTACTGACAAAATGCATGTTGTATGAACGTTTCATTTTGACTGGACCTGGAAAATAAGTGCCCTCACACTGAGACTTTATATCCACATTTAGAAACAGAAGAAATATTGAAGTGTGTTCAATTTTTCACAATATTTACCTCACATTTTAAATCTTTGCGGTCATTAAGGATATTTTTGTGTTCTAAGGGGTTCACAAACTTTTTGCAGCCCCCTTTAGTGTAAAGAATTAGCCAGTCCACTTTATGATTGCAGTGTATTTTATGAATATAGTTAAAGTATTAGAAAAATATGTACATTAGACACATATGTACGTTCAAACATATTTATTGCAAGCCAGTTACACTGTTAGAAATGTGCGTAAAAATCACAAACATCATTTTTTTGCATTGTTTATTCAAAATGTGGTTGGATGTACGTATTATTTATGCTTGTTTTTATTATATTACAGTTTATAAAAAGAAATGAACAACTTCATTTTTGACGTACTTTTAAACCCATTTACTGTAACTAGGCTCATACCTATAAAAATGAATTAAAATGTGGTAAAATGTGACTAAATAAAATGGTGATCTGCGGGGTCTAAGCACTCTTTGCAAATAGTGCCTCAAGTAGCCAGTTCTTGCCAAGTTACACAGAACCATAAAGAGACCATAGATGAACATATCGTTCATATTTTCTCTCCAGGGTAATGGTTCTCAAGATATAGGCCAAAACATAGAATGTTTTCGAGCTATAGCGCCACCCTCAGGCCAATCAGGCTAATCTCACTTGCCTAGTAGTGGCCTAGTAGTAGTTCCACATTTGAAAGACCTACTGGCTTACTCAGTTTTAATTGAGAAAATAATTATAAGAGGAAAAAGGGCCGCACAGTTGCTGCCTCACAACTACAGGGTTCCTGGTTCGATCCGGAGCTAACATTACTATCTCTGTGAAGTTTCCCAAACTTTGTGCTCACTGCAATCCTGACCAATCCTGCTGAAAAAACCCCAAAAATAATAGAAACCATCACATCAATTCTAATGGTTTCCACTACAAATACCATTACAAACCACCAGCTGTTAACCATTAGAAACATTACCAAATGGTTTTTCCTTTACGTACTAGGACATATTAGGGACGTAGCTCCTTAATGGTATCCACTAGACATAACATGGCACTTATAGAAGGCAACAAATTACCAGTAGAGACCTACAGGGACCATTACAGTTTCCATTTAAACCAATACAATTCCCATTTTAACCATTAAAACCATTACAAATTCTATGAGGGTTTCTAAAGGGGTTTTTTCAACAGGGAGGATAAAGCAGTTACTGAAGATGAATCAGTGAAGTAGTAGTAGAAGAAGAAGAAGAAGAAGAAGAAGAAGAAGAAGAAGAAAACAAAATGGTTCCAAGCACAAGTGCTTGGGCTCCTAATAAAAGACAAGACTAATTGATTGCAACATTGATTGAATGTGATCTCTTAGAGTCACAGTGCTATACATGTTTGCATTGCATTGTGGGATATCATGGGTGCCCACAGATCCCACTCTATACTTTTGGACATGACTAAAATGACAAAGCTCCTAAAATTGTGCACTAACGAATGGCGTGTGCTTTCCTACGCACTTTATTTAGAACAACTAGCTTCACAAACCCAGATAACAAGCCCCTCCCTTCTCAGTTCTGATTGGTTAACCCTGATTCAGGCAGCCTATCCGCGTTCTTCTAAGCCACAGAAAGGCGGGATCAAAAGTGCACACTTACGTACTATATAGTATGTTTAAATAGAACGCTGCTAACTGGTGCGTTTATGCCCGGTCGCCATGACTACGCCCGAGCTCGCCTACTAACAACCTAAAGAGTATGAAAAAATAGTACGGCGCTACTCTAAGCCTGGTATTTGGACATACTTTTTTACCGACTGCGGGATATTTTGGACGTGTGCAAAACTTCGATGTTGACAGACTGAATGCGTCGAGTGTGTGTGAGTGTGTGTGAAGAACAAAAATAAAAAGGGAAGAAGAGAAAAGCAGGATCCTTCACACACTTTCAAGGTGGGCAGCGTTTTGAGTGAGGAAGTGCACGCGCTGCAAGAATATCAGAAATAAAGCCAGGCTTGGGATTTATTTATTATTTTATGTGAACAGAACTCCTGGAAAGTTTGGATTTAACTTTGGTTTTGGTTTATAAAACTTATAAACGTATTTTACGGTTAACTCGAGGAGGGAAACTAGTAACACAGGGTGCGCACGCGACTTTTTATTTATTTATTTTTTTAGGGGGGTTTATTTCCAGGTGAGTTTTTGTTGTTGTTGTTGTGCTAACTGGCTCGCGTGTACGGCAGCTAAGAACATTCTCGAAGTGCGGAAAATATAAAACAGAGTGTATTTGATATATTGTTCGGATTGAATTAAAGTAGCAGCTAGCTAACGTGTTGTTCTAGCTAAGTGAAGGCTAGCTGTCACGGTGTCTGTTCTGTCAAATCGTTGTGTTGGTCGGTGTTTGTTAGCTAACAAGCTAATTTACGGAACTAACTCAAGCTAAGCCAATTTTCATACGAAGTGTTTGGTAATAATGTGTTTTTTTTTAAGGGATTTGAATGAAAGTAGGCAGTCTAACAAGCAGGAGAAACCAAAGAAAGCGTTAACTAAATGACTGATAATTTCCGTTACATACTTATATAGTAAATTAGAGCGCGCGCGTGTTTTTTTATTTTATTTTATTTTTTTAAGATATATTATTTATACGTCCTCGTGCATTTGGGCTTGGACCGATGTGGAAGCGGGATGTTTATGATGCACTGATTCAGCAGATGGCAGTAGCACGAAGGGCTGTCCTCATCCTGGATGTGATGCTGAAACAATAAGGCTTATAAACCCCCTTCTCCACCTCCAGCGGCAGCAGCACAAGCAGCGGTGTAGTAAAAACATCGTGTGAACGGAGTCCAGATGCGGCCACACGCGCCAGAGGTTATCGCTCCCGTTATCGCAGATGTGAATCAGCGCGAGCGCCTTAAACGCGCCACGGTAGTGAAATCGGTTCGTCTGTGATCAAGCACCACGGACTTCGAGACTCATCCCGCACAGCGTCGACCCGCGCTCATGGCGGAGTTCACGGAGAAACCAGGAAACGCGGACACACAGCGCGAGCTCTCGTGCTCGGGCTCGGTATCGAACGGCGATTGTGGACTTGCACCAGAGCTGTCTGGATCAACCGGACCGGATAACGCATCAGACGGCAAACCTGGACTACCCCGAAAGGCCAGCATCATCAAGGTGGGTACAATCACCGTGCCATTTAGCTTTTATTCTCTATATCACTGTGTTTATTATTATTATTATTATTATTATTATTATTATTATTAATGCTTTCATGCACAACCTTCTAATGAAGGGCTCAGGGAGCAACACGAGCGTGTGAATGATTTCTACAACAGACTGTTCTCCATGACATAACATGTTCTCCATGTCTGAGGATACAATGCAGAAAGACCGATGAAAGGTCTGTGGTTACGTGAAGCGTGCCGTGCCGTTGGAGGAAATTAATCAACGACGCCGCGGTGGCGTGACGCAGCGTGATGAGTTACTCTTACTCTAAACTCTAAAGTTCGTTGTTTTCCTATAACTGCAACACATCTTAAACGGCAGCGACTTGCAGTTTGTAATTTGTGCTTTTTATCCCTTTATAGTTACGTTTATCGTCGCCGCACGTCCGTGAAACAACTTCCTGTTATCAGTCACGGCTGTAAACAGTCGTTTCCTCACCAGCATCTCTTTCTTTCTTCTTCTTTTTTTTCTTTCCCACGGAGGCGGAAAACCTGCTGACTGTTAGCAAATACGCAGAGACTGGAGACTCCTTCCGTACGAGTCACCGTGAGCCAGCTGTTACTATAGAAACACTAACGTGTTAGAATTAAAGCAAGCAATTAAGAATTCTTTCTGTCTGTTTTTACGTTGCGCCGCGCTGTCGCAACCGTGTTTGTAGCCGTCCTGTGATTTATTCTTTTTTTTCCCCCCGTCATCCAATGCTATCGCTTCGTTCAGTCGGCCGTTTTTAGAGGTAGCAGTGTCGTAGCAGTCGCCGCCAGAAATTTGTCGTTTGGCCGTCTTCGGTTACAACATCGCTAAACCGTAGGCGTCGGCTCGTGCGTTCTAACCGTCACGAATCGAGAATTATTTAACAACGTGAGGTTTTTGTAGATCTTACGTTTTGTAATATGCAAACTTATCACATGCTCTTTTTACTTCTTCTTCTTCTTCGTCCAACTGGTCATGAATAACCACATCCCACCTTGCGGCGTTTATTTCCCGAAGGAGAATTTCATTTCCGAATCGCTCCTGTTTCCGGACATTTCTCCTGATCTTCCCAGATCTTCTCAGAACAATTAGGATAGCGACTTTAGACTTTTCTGTTCTTTTCCTGTCCGGTTAATATTTGCGAATCGCTCGTATATTCATTCGTCTTCTGGAAGCGATCTCTCCTGGTCAGGGTCACGTTGGATCTGGAGTCTATCCCGGGAAGCGTAGGGAGTGAAGCGGGAACACACCATGGATGGGACACACACACACACACACACACACACACACACACACACACTTAGTAACAGGTAAGCACAGCCAGTCCACCTACTTGTGTGTTTTTTTATTTTATTATTATTATTTTTTTGAGAGGAACCTGGACGAAACCCCCCTGAGGAGAAGACCAGACTGCAATATCGGTCATCTGCTTGAGCGCATCATAAGCTTTTTAAAAGGAACCCGTATCAGTCGAGTACGGTGCTTTGTTTCACATCAGCAATCGCAAATTAACATGTTTTCCCTCGGAACCCTACCATCACTCTCAGTCTTAAACGTTTAGCGTCTTTTTCAGAATATTCACAGCAATAAAATCTCACATCCTGCACAAATCCAGTCCACGTGCCGGTGTGACCAGACCCGGCGAGTTAACACGTTTACGAGTCAGCGCGCCGGTTTTTAGGTCTACGATCATTAACGATGACGATGATGAAGCGGTGTATTTAGCAAGAAGTGCGTTATATAAACGAACTCACCTCAGGCTCGAAGATTTCTGCAGTTTAACCCTTTTCTGTACAGCGTACACACTGTAAACTGTTCGTTTAAGGCTGTCGACCTGCTCCGAACTTGATTATTTCTTTATTTTTTTATTACCCCGTTAAGTGTTGCTCCCAGTCCAATACTGCAGACAGTGACAGATGGATAGACGCAAAAAGCAATCAAGTGTGTAAAGAAAAAAAGAATTCAGGCAAAACAATAACAATAGCAAATAAGACATCATATAAGATGCATTAGAGCCAAGCTGCACGGTTACTGGGCTTTATTTGTTAAAAGATACTTTTAAGTACAGATATCGTATAAGTCGTATCGTTTTAGACTTTAAAAATATTAGTTAACGTAACGTAAGTAACGTTTTTACCGCATTTTATTTTTACGTCACGCCTTCAAATTACCGTTTATCTATGTGGTTATTATAATAAAGCCAGCTAAAACTCTCGATTCTTAGTTTTTGCATCATTTCCGCGTGAAAGAGTTATTGCTCATGTAAGCAAGTACGGATTATTCTCTGTTATGTCAGTCGGATCTGTCAGTCAGGACGTGGCGGAGCGTTAAACCTTGCGGCTCTGAGGCACGTCAGGGGAACGCTGCCGACTCCCTGGAGAAATCGTCAGCTGGAGCGGAGAAAAATACGCCGAACGCACGATTTTGAGTGACGTCCGATACGTCCGCTATGCAGGCAGGAACCGTGCAGGTCAACGCAGGCCATGCGCAGAATGCCACAAGGAAGTGGTGAAACAATGAAGACAGGAAATACAGAAACACAGGAAAATGACTTCATGTACGAGTCTGAACGTTACAGTGTAAAATGTGTGAGGTAGCGTGTAGTGAAACGAGCTAGGGTTTTTTAAAAATTTTTTTATTTGTTTGTTTTGAACCCCACTTCTCTGCATTAGCGCCTCGGATGAGTCACTGCTCAGCCGCCGAGATTGCTCGCCACGCACAACACCTTAACTGTCACGTTCACGTTTTTACTCATCAGCGAAAAGTTCGTGCCAACGCTGATGCGTTGCGTTTCATGACTGCCACCCCGTACATCATCGAGTCCCTTTTCCTTCAGTACGAGTCGAGGCAGCAAACGTCGCATTACTTCCTCATAGCGACAAACACGGCAGTTAAACGAGCGCGACCTCGAAATGGCGCCGTGACCGACTTCACTACGGTCCGCATGTTGCGTTCGCATCAGGTGCAGCGCGTAGGAAAACGACAGGGGCTTGGAATACTTCGTTGGTGTTTTACACCAAAGCCAAAATTGATCAAAACACTTTTGCATTATTGCGAAAGCCTGCGTTGTAAAATAGGGAATAAAACACTTCAGGGCTGTGCAGTTATAGGAGGATAATCAACGATGTGGCTTAACGCGAAGTTAATGATGTAAGGCGCTCGCTCTTGTGGCCGAATGAGAAAATCCCCGACAGCCACGCTCCAAAATCTAATGGAAAGCCTTCCCAGAAGATCGGAGGTCATTATAACAGCGAAGACGGTCTCAGTCTGGATTGGGATGTTTAAAAAGCACACATGGGAATAATGTCCACAGAGTTTTATTTGATGTATCAACATCACTATTTACACTATAATAAAGCCTAACAGGCTGTGACACAACAGCGCAGGCGACATGATTCCCAGCAGCACGATCACGTATAAGATTACTGCAGTAGTATGAAAGAGGAGGAAATGGTTTGCACTTATATAGCGCTTTTTTTAACCTTAGTGGTTCCAAAGCGCTTTACACTGTATCTCATTCACCCATTCACACTCACACACCAATGGTAGCAGAGCTGCCACGCAAGGCGCTAACTTGCCATCGGGAGCAACTTGGGGTTCAGCGCCTTGCCCGAGGACACTCCGGCATGTGGAGTCACGCGGGCCGGGAGTCGAACCGCCAACCCTACGATCAGTGGACAACCCGCTCTACCGCCTGAGCCACAGCCGCCGAGGAGTGATGAAAAGGACGAGCGAGGTTGAATTCTCGCATCTGATTGGTGCGTTATTTTTGACATAACAGCACCGTTATACACCGTTTCGATAGGTTAATATTAACACGCTCATTCTAGTACTGTTGTTTCCGTAGTAACAGCTCATACCCAGGTTCAGCTGATTTAAAAAAAAAAAAAACAACAACAACGCGTCGTTTTAGAAAGTAAATCGTCGACGTGGCGGCGTTTTTAATGCGACGTTCATTTAACGTTTGTGGAAGGAGTCTCCGTTGTAAGCGCTCCGGGACAGTCACGATTGTTTATCACAGCTGTAATGTTGCGGGTGAGAACACGAACTAACTCATCACTCAGACGTTCCAGTCGAATTATAAATCGTCAAAATTTTCCGTGCGTCGTTCATGAACAAACCGAACGTCGTAATTGTTGGCAGATTGCTGCGGTACAAGCGGAATAACGCTCTCCAGACCGCGCTGTTGTGTGAAAATGATCCATTTGATATTCTTTATTTAAAGAACACTCAGTGTCCGTTCCAGTCCTTTCCATGACCTTTTTTTTTTTTTTTTTCCTCTGGAAAAATGATTATTAATGAGCTCTAGTGAACATATAATAACTAAATGTGAAGTGTGTGCGTAAAACTATTAAACTATTGTTTGCAAAAATGTATTCATTGACATGAATAAACCGAACATGGTTTAAAAACAACAAAAAAAACCCCATCCAAGCAGCTAGTCGTTACTGTAAGTAAAGCATACTGTAGAAGCATATTGTTATTTGTATTTGTGGAAGGAAGTAGACAGGAAGTGTAACGTCACGCCCTTCGTGTTCGTTTAATACGTGTCGCTTAGATCTTTCCAAGAGAATTAAATGAAGCGACGAGGTAACGTGACTAAAATGAAAACAGGACTGAAATGAAATTTTCCTTTCAATTTTTTACAGATGCGAGCACTAAGGGCTTTACCAGTACAGACAAAGAAAGTCTGACTCGCGTACACACACCAGGAAGAGGAAATGCTTTCGCAGTGCCCGATACGCTGTAGTAACCACTACTTTGTGTTCTTGGTAGAGATACACAGGGTTTCCTGTGGAAAGTGTTTGTGTGAACAACTGAAATGTCACACGAGGAGAAGCAATGGGACAGAAACACGTGTTTTCCTTCACAATGGGCAAACTGTATAATTAGGATATTGTATTATATTATATATTACATTTTAATGACAGATCAACAAGTCCACAAGGCTTCCTGTTTAACATGTATTGCATAATATTATATATATACACTTTTTTTGCCTCACAAAGCTTTCGAAATGTGATGCCTTTCATCTGTCATGCCATAGGACATATTTAAGTAAAAATACTCCTGAGAGAAAATAACCACAACACTGTTTCCGTCATGATTAATTGGATCAGTATGTATATTTCTAACTATAGAATGAGGAGCTGAAGCTCCTCCCACTCTCAAGGGTGAAACATTGTAACTTAATGATTTGTGAATGTGAAAGTAATGATGCGATCGAGTAAAGCCGCAGAGCCACGATGTCTTCTTGGCTCGTCTCTGCTGCTGCTGCACGTTGAAACTCTGCCAGTGCTCAGACAGATGTGGTGTATCATTATCGCCCGTGTCTTGTAAAGTCCTGGAAAGCCTGAGCTGATCTTTCCCATCAGTAGAAGGGGCTGTCTTTGATGAAAAGCTGCGTTTATTTGTTTTAGTGCTTTGCTTTAGTGGCTAGGTTCAGTGTTTCTAACTTGACTTACTCACTGACTCACTCACTGATATATTCACTGACTCACTGACTCACTCACTGACTCACTCACTCACTGACTCACTCACTCACTGACTGATATACCCACTGACTGATATACCCACTGACTGATATACTCACTGACTGATATATTCACTGACTCACTGACTCACTCACTGATATATTCACTGACTCACTCACACACTCACTGATATATTCACTGACTGATATACTCACTGACTCACTCACTCACTCACTGATATACTCACTGACTGATATACCCACTCACTAACTCACTCACTGATATATTCACTGACTCACTGACTCACTCACTGATATATTCACTGACTCACTCACTCACTGACTGATATACTCACTGACTGATATACCCACTGACTGATATATTCACTGACTCACTGACTCACTCACTGATATATTCACTGACTCACTCACTCACTCACTGATATATTCACTGACTGATATACTCACTGACTCACTCACTCACTCACTCACTGATATATTCACTGACTGATATACTCACTGACTCACTCACTCACTCACTCACTGATATACTCACTGACTGATATACCCACTCACTAACTCACTCACTGATATACTCACTGATATACTCACTGATATACTCACTCACTGATATACTCACTGATATACTCACTCACTGATATACTCACTGATATACTCACTCACTGATATACTCACTGATATACTCACTCACTGATATACTCACTGA
>JANDJT010000131.1:18662705-18677885 GCA_024331685.1 Stegophilus panzeri | reverse complement strand
CACTCACTCACTGATATACTCACTCACTCACTCACTGATATACTCACTCACTCACTCACTGATATACTCACTCACTCACTCACTGATATACTCACTCACTCGCTTATTCATTCACTCACTCATTCACTCACTCACTGAATTACTCCCTCACACACTCAAGGATTCACTCACTGGCTCACTCACTCATGCACTTAAATGGTAATGCTGTATTCAACTATAATATGTTAATGTTAAAGGCAAAGTTATTAAAAGCATTGGATTGAATTGCTAAAGTAATTTACATTAGGCCATTGGTCAGGAAACATGCAACAATTAAGGAAAATAAATACAGGTGTATCTGTTGGATATGTTTAGAAAATGCAGTATAGCAATATAGTGCAATGGACAAATACTATATGTAGCTTAAGTGAAAGACGGTATTTAGCTTAAAAGCTGTTCTTAAGAAGAATTCAGTTCTCAAACCTTTCTGCTGCCTTATACCTTACTAATGTAACAGGTAATTCATTTAATCAGGTCAAAGGTCAGATTAATTCAGTTTAGTGATGTTAACACGGGTTAACAATGGTTATCGCTCGCAACACTATGTACATAAAAAATGATCAGTGTCTTACAGCTAAAAATGAACCAGTCTCAGGTTTAAATGATGGTTTCTTCCGAGGGAACGCTTGCAAATAAAAACAGGCCTTGGTAGATGGACGTTCGGATCCCGCCGCAGCTCCAGGTGTCAGGATCAGGGCGATTTATCGTGACGTCTGCCTCTTTGAACTTTCAATGCAGATCTGCCTTGAAGGGCAATTTCAGCAAACGGAGCAGATTGATGCATGTCTTTCTGTTGCTTTTCACCGGATGTGGAGCCACAGAGGCTAACGTTAACCCAGCACCACATCACGATTATGGATTTACTCAGTGACGGCCCAGAGTGAAAACTAGGACACCAATTTGCATAGTCTTCTGCCTCGCCTCGGTGGTCGATATGATTTTAGCATCAGCAGAGTTATAGCCTTTCCAACGCCAGATGTCTGCTAGTCGCACCACCATAACGTTCCACCATAGTGTAACTATAATTGGATAAAAAGTATGAAGCGTTATTATTTAACAAAGAAACCAATTTAAATCGTTGGCATGTTGCTGTGGTATCAGAGGAGTGGAAAACTTCAGGATGTGTGCTATTGGAAAAGAATCGACTTCAGGGTGGCAGCATCGCTATTTATATCTGTATAGATCATTATTAAAGCTATTTTAGATTGCTTTATCTTAGTAAACCACCATCTTGATACATCACCGAGTTGGCATTTTACTCGTAAATGGCTTTCAGGGATGATATTCACACTTTATGTCTCTTCCTTCGTTGTTCGAGTCATTAAAATGGAACGATCGTCTGAAAGGAACCACAGGCCTGACCTTATCGCGAAGTTCGGGGAGCCGAGCCGCAGAGCGAGTCAGAGTTCCTAATTAGAGGCGCCGACACGGTCGAGCGAGTCGTTTGTCTCGCGGCTCAGAAAGCGCGAGAGAAGACGTGGTCAGGCTGTTTCACAGACACGTCTTCTTACCACCTTTCAGACCTGTGGTGTATTTTTAGATTAGCCTAGATGCAAGTCGTGGCTACGTGAAGACTGATTTAATTGGAAAGTAGAGCCAGTCTCTTGTTATAACGCGTTTTATCTGACATGCAAATGTTTTTGGGTTTTTTTTTCCACCACTGCATTTAGTTTCTCATCACTAATTAGACAAGATATCGATCCAGGCAGATATGTTTATCAGGCATATTGGAAGTAAAGTAATCGTAAGCAGTTCCTGTTTATACCAATGAATCATCCAAATTTCATTCTTCTTTGGAAATATAGTTGAGACTCAGCGTGTTTCCTAACACAGCTAACCAGAAATGTGGGGGGTTTTCTTGAGCAGTGACTGTGTCGTAATCTTGCAACCCATGTTTGTAATTGCTATGAGTTGATTTGCAGGCTGTGGCTTTTTTTTTTTTTTTCTTTTTTTTCTTTCGCACTGCAAAAACACAGCTCTAGCCTTAAATTGTCTTGGCACGGACATGGTTTGTGATAAAGTTAAAGTACCCCTGCACTCAAAACCGTAATTACGAAACGCCTTACTCTGATTACATTGATTGGTATTTGGGTCATACTTGTTACCACAGGGTTCTTTTTTTTTTATTATTATAATTATTTATTTATTTAAAAAAAATATTTTTCCACTGAGAACCAGCAGAACCAGCGATTATTCTGCTAAGCAATTGTAAGGTTCATGCAAGGATGATATGTACTCAGTCTTGTCAGTCAGTGTGCTGAGGGAGTCTCAGCAATGGCAAATTAATCTCCAGATTCAAAACCGTCCGTGGAAGTGCGTCGAATGCTGACCAAGAGAAAATATTCAGCGAAATAAATCATTTTCACAGCTTTTTTTTTTTTTTTTTTTTTTTCTTTCATTTAAACCTTAGTGGAGCATGACTTATGGAAGAAAAATAAACAACAACTTTGTTCTTCAGTATTATATACATTTTTTCAACATCCTGACGTAAGTACAGTAGTCATTTTTCTTTAATACAATGTCATGTCCAATTATTGTGTAGTAAAGACGTAGGTGTGCTCTTAAAGGAAAACGGTTCCCCGAGGTTCCTCTTACACCACAGCGATATGAGCAATTAAAGAACAACACTTTATATCTGTTTATTTTTACATTCAGCGATGGCACCGATTCAACACACAGGATCGGTATCTGGCCGAAAAAAACCCCCAAAACTATGAATTTGAACTGATTCTGTAACAAAAGGAAATTGGAATTGAATTTGGAGAATATATATATATATATATATATATATATATTTTTTTTTTTTTTTTTCTGGCAGTGGAAATGTTTATAAAGAGACTTGCTTGTATTTTTTTTTTAAAAAAAGAGAAAATAAGTAATAGTAGTAGTAGTAGTAGTAGTAGTAGTTTTCAAAGAAAAATATTAGATGGGTTGTGATATCACCTGATACTTTCAGTATCAGAGTCATTCTGGAAATGAAATAGTGGTATTGTGCCATTTCTAGTTACATTTTAATGTTGTGGATCTTCATGGCTTTCCAAAAAATAAAAAATAAAAAAAAGTTGACAGTGAAGACAGAATGGACAAACCAAAACATTTAATCAATTTAAATTAATGTGACAACTAACTGTTGTCTCCACACTAATACTGGGCACGAACCCCACTTTACTCTCAGAACAGCCTAGGTTCTTCATGGCATGGATTCCACACGGTGTTGGAAACATTCCTTTGAGATTCTGCCCCATGTCGGCGTGATCGGTGCACATTTGTGCTGCGGATCTCCTGTTCTACCACATTCCAAAGGTGCTCGATTAGATTCATAATTATCTGGTGACTGAGGAAGCTGCTGAACTGAAGAACACTGAACTTCTTGTCACGATCATGGAGCCAGTTTGAGATGACTTAAATAGGCTGTGGCATTCAAAACGCCTCTTGATTAGTGTTAATGGGCCTAATGTGTGCCAAGAAAACATTCCTAGCACCATTACACCACCACCAGCAGCAGCCTGAACTGTTGACAGGTAGCTTGGGTCCATGGATTCATGCTAATGATGCTAAATTCTGACAATCAGACAGGGCGATTTTTCTTGACTCGCCAACTGTCCAGTTTTGATGAGGCTTTTCCTGCTGTTGCCTTAGATTCCTGTTCTTGGCTGAGAGGAATGATGTAGTCTTCCACTGTTGTAGCCCATCCACCTCAAGGTTCGACATGCTGTGCTTCCTGAAACGCGTTTCTGCTCACCACGACTGCATAGAGTCGTTGTTCGAACCAGTTCTTCTAGTAAAGTGGCTGGTGTATAAAGTGTATGTCTTAATATATTGCAGGTTCTCTCTTCTGAATATATTGAGTACGAACCTTTTGCTAAACATTTCAGAAAGGTCAAGTATATATCTTATAAATATGTGATGTTGAGACACATGGCTTAAGCGTGACTCTGACAATTTTCATGATTGAATTTGTCTCTGTAAGAGCGTGAAGGTTAAACAGTTAATCTTTCCTACTCATTGGTGATTACCAAATGTACATCTTAGAGGAAGTGATGTGTACAGTATATTTCTCACAGATCTTTTCCACACAGTTTCACCCAGTAGCCTGAACGCCACACGTGCCAGAGATGCCTTCGATTATATTTGGCCTGTTTGCCCCTACAGCCCAGTAGCAACCGATTTCTTCTAGTTTTTGAGCCCACAATTGTGAGCGCCATCGTAATAACCTAGCCATGTTTGGAACTCTTGTCAGCGTGTCATGATGGTAATTTAATTTTTGTGCTGCCACTTAGCAGACGTAACCCTGTGATTAAACCGGCTTAAACGGCTATCAGTTAAAACCGAACCCATAGTAGGAATGATCCTTTCTTTCCTGTTCTAAATAATATAAACTGGTGAAATCCAAAACATCACTTTCCATTTGCGGTTTTTTTTTTTTTTTTTTTTGTTAGATGGAAGGCATTTAAGATATAAAAGCAGAGTAATTTGGGGAAATTGTGTACCGTGGTTATGCTGACACAGTGTCCCCTTGTGTTCAGCTTCCTGTACCAAGTAAATACGACGGTGAAATTTTAGTTAGCTGATTTGATGCAGGAAGGCAAATTGACATTAAGACGTCACGTTCAGCTCATTTTTAACTCAAGATTTTCCTGTTTGCCCAGTCGTAATTGACCTAATTTGACCTAATCGTATTTTTTCCCTGGGTACCACCCAGGAGGTTCTACCGCCTTTCCATTTGGCTGTGGAGTATAGTCTGCGTGGGGAAGCGAGAGACTGATTACATCTGATTAACTCTTTGGACCACATGTTATTTTATTTCATTACGATCTCATGGCCCCAGGATCTCGGTCTTAATGAAAACCTGCGAGGTTCAGGTCTATCGGAGATTTCATTTTCAGCCTTGACTCACTCGCCATTAGTAATAAACTCACCCATGCGGTGATTCACCCATGCAGGTGAATCTTTTTCTCGCTGGCAAAAAAAAAAAGGGAGACCATTTCTAAATACCCTAAGGATAACTAGACGTGATAACGTTCTGAAAGAGATACTTTCATGTACAAGTTCATTTACGATGTCCAGATTAACATCTAGCAGATTTTTTTTTTTTTTTTTTTTGGTCATATCAAAGCATTGTGACGTAAAACTTAATACTGGTCCATCATAATAAAAAATAAAAAATTGAACCGTATGTGTTTACTTGAAGTGTAAATCCACAATGTTACGTCACGCAGCACGAGCAGCAGTTTGAAAAGATATGCTTGGCTGCCGTTATGTGTCTTGGAGGACGCTCGTGTTCGTTTTCACCCTCTCCATGTCGCTGGCTGGTGGGTGGGAATTTGCCAAGACTAAATTAGGGAGAAAATGGTGGGAAGAAAACCCCCACACACTTTCATATCTGATGAATGAACAAATAGTCAAAACAGTTCCCTGAAAAACAACAGGTGTTTTTTTGCCCTAATCATTAATGCTGTGGGAATTCATTGAATCTGCGCACACTCCAAAGGTGATGCATTTGCAACGCTTCTGGAGTGCAGGAAAGCTTATGCAAGCTGTGGTGTTAAATTTCCAGTTAATACGTTGGGGGAGAGAGAAGCTGCCCTGCTTAGTGCCGTACCAGTCCTAGTAATGGGAGGATTTAACGAGCTATTTCTGACCAGAGCAGGACCCTATTGTGAAGAGATACTAGTGCACTTTAGGCGGATTACGACCCTCTAGAGAAAGCCCTTCGCCTCAGGTGATTTGAGCCGGGCCCGTGGTGCGTTCAAGGCAGCCGGACATGTTCATCAGTAACCAGGTTAACCTTCCTCTTGGGAGCGAGTAAATTGTTTAGCAGCGAACACTTAATATTCAGCACTGCAGTCCATATGGGGTCTCTGAAGCTACTGTTTACAATAACATAACCCGAGGGATTTTTAAGACGCACTAACGCGCTCAGTACTCCCAAAATATATTCCGTTTACGTTTTATCGATTCCCTTTAGAAAAGAATCAAGTAAAGTAAGGACGCACAATGTTGTCCTGCTTTAATTGATGGCTTTATTTCGTAAGCCCGCGTTCTAGACACACGTCCGATGCACTTTAGTGTGATTACCGCTGGCCAGCGGACATTAGAGGCAGATAGACGCAAGTCCCATGTGAATACCTCAATGGACTGTGCAGCGAGCCAGAAAAAAAGCCTCTCAATCCATTAGGGGATTTAGAAATAGTCGCTCATCAGGGAAACGCAGGTTTTTCAGTGCCTTTTTAGTCTCTCTGTGTTTGGCTCTTGATGGGTTTTGATGACACAATGCTCCCGGCTCTGTGCGCTACATTAAACAAAATCCTTTCAGTATGGGTTCTTGTTTTCGGTGCGAAATTCAACTCTGTACGCGGCTTTTGTTTTCCCTCCGTAAGAGGAAGTCAGAAAACACTGAACTCTGATGTTGAAAATGTTTTGTAAAACCTTTTTGTCTAGAACAAACCACACCGTTATAAGTGTTATATTATATCGTCGCATTAAAACACACAATGTTTAGTTGAACCCGTTAGCCGAACAGTTAAGAGTAAAGATGTTTAAGGTCCGAACAGCGGAAACTCTCAACCCCAGTCACGACTGCGGTGTTTATATTAAAGAAACGACCTCACGTCCACGACTTCCGTCATTGCCAGAGTGCGTTATCACTTCCTATTATGCTGTCCATGTGACATTTGCATTTACATGCTGTTGTCACACCATGATCTCACCATGATCTTGACTCGATCCTCCTTCCCAGCTGAAGAGAAGCAGCATGGCATGATGCTGCCACCACCATGCTTCACTGTGGGTATGGTGTGGCTGTCTTGATTTCACACAAAACAAATCTTTTAGAATTTAGTTCTTGGTGATGTCACTGTAGTGCCCCATTTTCTCCACTTTGATGATTGCCTTCATGGTGTACCATGGTACATTTTAATGTTTTGGAAAGTCATTTAACCCTAACCCTCTCCTGATCGATATCTTTCAGTAATGAGATCTCGTGCATGCTTTGTAAGCTCTTTTGGATGTAAACTCTCAACCCTAACCACTAAGTCACCACTGCTTTGTTTTTTCGTTAAAGAAACGACCTCAGTGGGTCTCACATCCAGGACTTGCTCCATTGTCGGCATGTGTCACCACTTCCTGTTATGCCATCCATGTGACATTTGTTTACATGCTGTTGGTTTACCTCTCACCATGACCCTAATCTAAAATAGACTAATATTAATATCGTACATGTCGAATTTAGGACCCTAAACCTGAACGGTATCACAATGTTTACCACTCGAATGTTTCATATGGAATAAAACACTCAGACGTTCTGTTATAGGAAAATAATCAACAAACTTACCACGCTGAAACTGGAGACTCCTTCCAAAATGTATCTCCTTACAGAAAGCTTCACCATATTAATCTCACACAATTCTTTGTTAAATAACATCACAGTTTATTTATTGCTAGATTTCAGTCATAAGGAGCGTTTAGTATTAACTCCTTACACTTTTATACATAGAACTCATTTTTTGTCTATATATCGTTTGGTTGTATATTTTTTCCTTTGAGTGGTATTTAATTGGAAATTTGGAAAATGCTGTATACTCTTCTGAGCGTGTATCTAAACAATCGAACATCTAAAAGCAGCGCTTACGTAAACACACAGAAATAGACTATTTAGTAATAACGAAATTGCTGTGCGAACCACAGGGTGGTTTCACAGCATTGTTTTTTTTTTTTTCAAGCCCAAAGGCATGAGGCCTTTCCTTCGACGCCATGAGAGGAAATCCTAAGGAGGATGAGGAACCAACACTGTTTCCAAACACACGACCAGACCTGAAGGTCAACAGAGACATCAGTAATGCAGCAACAATCAGAAAAAAAAAACCCCCAGAGACGTTATTAGAATTAAAAATCTCTCGTATTAACTGGGATATAGCGTTAGAGTATTCTCAGACTGTAGCCTGTTTTGCCTTTTCATGAGGATTTGCTGTTTTTTTGTTGTTGTTGTTGTTGTTGTTGTTGTTGTTTTCCCCCATGGAGAATACAGCGCACATCTATAAGTGGCTCTGGATAAGCATTTCTGCTTAAGTGTGTAAATGTAAATGCAAAATCTGAAGAATGAATGGTTTGATAACCATAAACACGCATTGTATCGACTTACAGCTTTCCAATTTTCAAAGACAACAGCATTAAATACCACTACACCATAGTGCTATTGGATTCTCAAATCTGATTGGTCAGAAGGTGTCGATTCATTGTCTATAACAGCGGCTCTGACAGTAGCGCCAACTGCGAATCGTGGGTTGATATTAATGCGCTCATTCTAATATGTTATAGTTTCTATAGTAACAGCAAAAAACAAACGTATAAATAATAATAATAATAATAATAATAATAATATGTTTCATTTATATAGCGCCTTTCCAGAGCGCAAGGACACTTCACAATACAGTGATACGTAAACATTGAACAGTCACGGACAAGTTGCTATGGTGAAGATTTCAGTAAGATGTTTATTTAACATTTTAGGAAGGAGTCTCCAGTGTCAGTGCTTTGTAAGAGTCGGTAAGTTTTCTGCCACGGGAAAGTCTTCAGGACAGAGGAGCTTGTGCTTTCCGACTATAAAATAACATAATCCTTGGCAACTTCATCCTGTAGTACAAGACGAATAAAACACTTCGGGATGTGCGGTTATGGGAAAATAATCCACTTTGAGGTGGTAAGAGTAACTCTGCGTGATGTCCTGGATTATTTTCTTAAACCGGCACACCCTGAAGTCTTTTATCCATTACATAAACACTGCCGCACTTGTGGAAGTGTGAATTCTTTGATAGGTTATTTACATTTATTCGTTCTCTCTCTCTCTCTCTCTCTCTCTCTGTCTCATATCTCTCATATCTTTGCTATAAAAGTATGTTTTAAAAATCATCTGGAACTTTGTGCATCTGAAAGAGAGGTTTTTTTTTTTTTTTTTTTAACATTTTTACATTTTTTTTATTTTTCTTCATGTCGCAGTATCCCGGTCACATGTCTATCCAGAGGTTTAGGAAATTTCTGCGTAACCTCCCGACTTTAAAGCCTTCGTATTTTTCCTCTGTCATTTGTTAGCTGCTTGTCTTGTGGTTTGTCCGACACACTCGGCTTCTAAAAAAGAGGATTTTAACACGCTCTTTTTAACGTTTAATCAGGATACTTTGAAGAAAACTAGGCCAGATGTTCGCCGTGCTATTTCGGTGAGTTTTATGACGGACTGCGGCGGCACCAGGCCGCAGATAACAGTTTGGTTTTCGATGATTGATTTCGATCGAACGCACCTAGAGACGCCTTCGCCTTCGGTGCCGTTAGTCGCTGGAATTCGTTCCACGACTTCTGCCTGAATTGTTCTCTCATCGATTTGAGAAGTGACTGATGAGAAATACGTATTACACTGACCCCGGTGTTACTCAAAACACCATTTCAGCAGGGGGGGGGGGAAGAAGTAGAGCAACAGATTCTTCAGACGTAAGATCTGTGCATTATTGATCGAGATCGTCTGTTGTGGTTCAAATGGAAACGTGCAAACTTTGTCTTCAGAGATCTGTTGTGGGAAAGCGCTAACTCAGACTGCAGTGGTTTGACACTTCTGTACGCTGTGCACATTTGCTTGTGCTAATGAGATCTTAGTATAAAAGAAGATTCTCCTATAAGCATTTGGATTTATGTATGATAGGAGTTTCGGGATTATATAACCATTACGTAAGCAGCCAGTCATTCTCTCCACAACTATCGCTGGCCTGCATACTGCATTCGAATTGCATAAAACGTAGGCTTAGGACTGAGAAAAGTGAAAGAAAATGCCCCCTCATCTCAGAAGGTCTGTTCAACCCCCGAGTTCAGCAGATGACACCAGATCAAAATGGCTGCTCACGGCATCCACGGTAAACAAAGGGGGACTCCTTTACTTTTTCAACGGGTTATACTGTACACGCAGGTATTTTCTTATGTATTAAAATACACGCCAACGTTTTGACCGGCGATACACCGTCTGAGAGTTTTGTGTGAATTTCTGCTCATTTTAAAAAGTTAACATTCAAGAAATACGCCATTTCAAATATTATTCAAAATGTATAATGTAGTTAAATTTAGGAAAGTTGTTGCTGCTCCGGGAAAAAAATCTTACAAGAAAATTAGCAAAAAAAACCAAAAACCCACCTCTTTTTATTTCTTTATGAACTAACTTTTTTTTGATTATCTGTGCACTCTGATTATGAAGAGATTAAAGATTAGAGACGAGAGATTATCGCTCGACGAGAAATTGCAGGGAAGATGAATTTGCTGACGAGAAAAGATAGAAAAGCAAAAACACAAACAACAAAAGCACCTCGTATATTGACGTAGAGCTTAATATAATCAGACCAGACAGAAATAAAAACAGACATAAATCCATTCTGTAGTGTCGGGCACGGAATAAATGTCCGAACGCTCCAGAATTAACGGAGAATACATCAGACGCCTCAGCTGATGGAGGATCTAGTGCTTGTTTATTATTATTATTATTATTATTATTATTATTATTATATATTATATATTATTAAATATTTTTACTGGTATAGAAGTGAGTCAAAATAACTTCCAGTTCTGATTTTCAGCTTTTTACTCTCATTGTTTATTTTATGCTCTCAGCTGTTTGTGCACGTCTCCTTTTATGGAGTTTTGTGGGCGTCACTAAATGCAAATGAGCTGTGTCAGGAACGCACTTTGCGCTTCATGGCTAATCGACGTACACGCGCGAGTACGAAGAGAATCGGTGTCTCTGAAACGTTTATAAATCTGGTGGAAACTTTACTAAAAGACTAAAAGATCAACGAGGCACACTGCATGAGAGAAATTAGATCCGATCAAAATGCTACACAAACTAGAGACTAGAGCCCTATATTTTAATATCCAGGTGCATGCTGGTTTTTATGATGCTACCAAAGAAAACGACTTTTTGTGCATGCTGATCATTCTGTTCCTGTGCACACCTGCGCGAAAACATCTCGGGTCCCGAGTCTACCTGAGTCAGCCGTATCCGTGACACAGAGCTCCAGGCACCTGGAGATAAAGATGCATTATGCTGTCATCCTCCTTTTGCTGAGATGATGTCATTAGAGGTGGGCAGAACATCCGGCTAAAAGCCATTAATGGTTGTCTAAAAGCTGAATCACTGGCTGCTGTCAGACTGTGACAGTGATTAAGTTCACACACACGCACGCACACACACACGTGCATGCGCACTCACACGTATATACAATGGTTTTAGCAGATATTTCTCAGGCTTCCTCGGAACAACAAACAGATGAGATAAGATCTGAGCAAATGAAAAGATATCACTAGTATTTTTTTTTTTTTTCCCTTGACAAAGGACATCAGCTGATTTCAGATTAAGCGTCTAATCCTTAAAGCCGTTTGTGCTAATCTCAGACGGTCAGTGATGTCCAACAGGAAGTTAAGCCTTCCTTCTGATCCAGCCGAGTGTGCTGGAACACACACGCCTTTGTTGTGGCCTATTATTCTCAAGCCTATCACATGGACAGCCCAAGGCTTGGATGGTGACTTGGTCCCACGGGGGCCTTTCGCTCACAAAGCCGTGCTTGTGAGTCGAGCTCGATATATACAGCCGCATGGTTGATGAATGTTTACCTGAGTAAATGTGTAGAATCCCTGCACTTATCGTGCAAACGCCACAGCCGGCGCCGCACGAACGCAGGTGAAATAGGAATTTTCTGGATTAGACGTGATTCTTTGTAAGCAACAGTATGCAAATGTATTAAATTCTTACATGATATGCCTGTAGCATGGCAGCTCAGCTACATATAGAATGACTGATTTGCTGCACATTTGTTCTGCAAACGTCAAAATCCTGAGCAATAGCTGCTGTTTGGTGTACATCGGTAATCATATTAGGATGCGTATAAATTTAAAAGGAAAGCAGCAATGCTAACAGCTGGTTAAATAATTATTCATGACAATTAAGGGTGTGCAATTTGACTATGATAAATGAAAGCATTTCTACGATACACAATAGCATCACAGTATTTAGGTTTGTAGGTTAACAAACTACCAGTTAACCAGTAGTGCTGCATTTAAAAAAAACAACAACAACAACGAAAAAAAGCAGAGAAAGTCTATGTTTAAGGATACTTCTGTAAGGACACTGGTAGTTTGTAGACTAATCCCACCCACTCTAGCACAATGTTTGACCAACCCCATCTGCTCCCACAGAAAGTTTGACCAATCCCACCTACTCCCACAGAAAGTTTGACCAATCCCACCCACTTTAGCACAGTTTGACCAAACCCACCCACTCTAGCACAAAGTTTGACCAACCTCATCTGCTCCCACAGAAAGTTGGACTAATCCCGCCCACTCTAGCACAGTTTGACCAATCCCACCCATACTAGCACAAAGTTTGACCAACCCCATCTGCTCCTCACAGTTTGACTAATCCCACCCACTCTAGCACAAAGCTTGACCAATCCCATCTGCTCCCACAGAGAGTTTAACCAATCTTACCCAATAAATATTAATATAGCATCTAATCTAATAATCTAATCAGCTACTAAGTCAGGGTTTGTAATTGTTATAAAAAATATTAACACTACCAGCATTATTTCTGAAAAGTGTATCGCGACATAATTTGTCACATTATTGTTACTAGCTATGTCTCTATGTATTGCCCAGGCCTAGTGGCAATGTTGGTGAGCTTTGATTCCATTCATTTTATTACATCTTGTACGTTTAGTATAGTATTTGGGAATTTACACATAAAATACATGTTTGTTTAGGTCAAATCTGCTCATTTACGCTGCAGTTTAGTTAAAATCCATATTAAGATTCAGTCTCAGCTCTTTTTCTTCCGCAGAGCCGCTGTGAAGTCATGTAGTACACCGTCTATACGAATAAACATGAACATCAGTGCTCTGTTTGAAGTAACGATCGCCTGAACGCGAATTATGTCGACGCGACACAGCATCACATCGAGAAATGAAACGAGATTGCGATCTTAATATGATTTTTTTGTAAAGCCCGACCCATTTGCCGCTTTTGGGCATGTCTGGATGAATGTTCTTTATGTTCTGGATGAAGACTCATCATGTTTTAGTCATAACTCACTGTGACAGGGACACGAAGTCAAGCCTATGCTATTTCTCTTAGGAGAGCTTCTTCTAACATGACTGCATGAGAGAGATGGAGAGAAACAATAGAAACGATTTCTTTTACAACGCAAGGTTTATGCACTTCTGTCCAAATTCAGAAAACATGCTCGTATAAAATATAGACACACAGTTTTACATTTTGGATTTACTGTAACCAAGCGACACTGAGATTATGAATAGCGCTACCTGTGGAAGAAGTATTTATGCTAATCTCACCTAATATACCTTTTTTTTTTTAAATGTTTGACATTGTTCTCTGATAATTCCTTGATTTGACACTATCCTGTATCGCGTCCTTATTTAGCAGTGCTGGCCTAAGCCTTAATAATGACTTTTTGAATGCGTGTAGGTGTCTAATACGATGGAAGGTCATGAATTCTTGATTCTAGACCCTTTGTTAGATCTTATTTCCACTTAAACAAGACTATTTGATTGAAAGCTAAATGCTAATCCCCTTCCGAGTCTCCTTACGTCCATCTCTAGGGAGATTTTCTTTTCCGTGACGGCTCTCGGCTTGGTCACTGAGGATCGAGGTACCTGCGTGTGTGAAGCCATCTTGAGTAGGGTAGGGTGGATCAATATTAAAGTATTGATACTTTAACCTTTGAACCTGCTATTTCATTTTCATTAAAAACAAATAATATCCTAATAATGATACCATGTACTGATTTTATTAATCAAACTTTAATATTGCCATCTCCCTCTACCCAGCTTTCTGTTTAACACTAAAGAGAGATATTGAATGTGTACTGATTTTCTGTCAAGTCCTGGGTAAGATATGGACATTTTTAATTGGATTATGAACTCAATTTTAGAGATGGATAAATTGCAAACTCAGCCAAATAAATTTTTCAATAATGTTCTGGCTGCATGCCTCGTTTTTTATTTATTTATTTATTTATTTATTTATTTATTTTTTCAGATAGGGACCCTTTTAGATAATGAGATTTAAGAGGGATTCATTTTAATTTGCCAATTAAATAAAACAGTAACATAAGTTTCATATATTCACCTGAATGTGTAGTGGTATTTGTGACTTGACTCATTTTGTAAGCATTTGAATCTGTTTGAAGTGATGTATTATGCTTGCAGAGACATTACCTAATTGGAAGAATCATAGGATACCCCCAATTTATTTATTTATTTATTTATTTACTTACTTACTTACTTACTTACTTACTTACTTCAGACGAGCTGCTTGCTTGGCATTTCTTCCGTGAGGGCTCAGTGGACTATGAAAGAAAAGTAGTTTCTGATGTTTTGTGAGACTAAGAAGCCAACCTGAATCTCAGAGCTATTCATTTGAATTATTAGTAAGGAGCACAAACCTCATTTCACTTTCTATCCATGGTTATACAGTAGTATGTATATATTATTTGTGCATTTACGATGTTCATTCATTCATATACAGTAACTGCTTTATCCTTGTCAGGGTCACGACGGTTTAAATTACTAATTTGTTTATATTTTTGGAAACAGAACCAACTGTTTTTTTTTTTAGAAAACATTGTGGGCAGGTGCCAACAAAATTAATAACAGCACGAGCAGATGGGATTGGTAAAACTTTATACAGGAGTTGGTGGGATTGGACATTTTCTGCAGGATTGGACAAACTTTCTGCAGGAGTGGGTGCGATTGGTCAAACTTTAGGCTGGATTGGTCAAACTTTCTGCAGGAGTGGGTGGAACTGATCAAACTTTCTGCAGGAGTGGGTGGGATTGATCAAACTTTCTGCAGGAGTGGGTGGGATTGGTCAAACTTTCTGCAGGAGTGGGTGGGATTGGGCAAACTTTCTGCGGGAGTGGGTGGGACTGATCAAACTTTCTGCAGGAGTTGGTGGGATTGGTCAAACTTTCTGCAGGAGTGGTGGGATTGGTCAAACTTTCTGCAGGAGTGGGTGGGACTGATCAAACTTTCTGCAGGAGTGGGTGGGACTGATCAAACTTTCTGCAGGAGTGGGTGGGACTGATCAAACTTTCTGCAG
>JANDJT010000131.1:18647839-18658670 GCA_024331685.1 Stegophilus panzeri | reverse complement strand
AAACAGGAATACTCCACACGTCTTAATTCCATTTGTGTTTACTTCGAGTATGACTTTAATCGGATTAAGGTCATCAAAATCTCTGTTTTTCTTAATCAGAGTATCGTCTTAATCGGATTAATATCGGATATTGTTGTCCATGTAAACGTACTGCATGATGCCCTTCGATAGTGGTGAAACTGGGATTTAGCCCTCACTTCATCTCTTCCTAGCGAGCGATGCAGCAGCTCTTTAGTATCTCTTTAGTAACTCCTCATCTGTACACTCTGCTTAAACAGATCAACGTAAACGCTAAACTACCCGTAACTCGTAACCCGTAACCGCGTCATATAGGTGCACCACACCCTGGGACTTTGAGTCCAACATTTGCACCAACATCTCCACTACTTCTACAGTGGATTTCTCATGAATACGTCGTCGAACGTCATAGTGTTACTTCTTTCAGAGTAAAAACGAAGACCTTCTTATGAGCGAGCAAGAGAGTCCAAGCTTTCGACCATCAGCGCGTTTTATACGATATTATAGTTAACCTTGTTTATATTGTGTTAGAGTTTTTCGTGGCACATTGTGCAGATGACTTTAACAGCTGTTTACACTCTGCTCATCCTGTGAAAACAATTGACTCGCCTTAGGACTATAACAAATCTTAGGTGTGCTGTCCGCTTCTCCCGCGCTTCCTGTTCTTTATTGGGAATAACTTGGCTCCGTTCGATGTGAATTGAGTTGTATAAGTGTGTGTTTTTGTGTGTGTGTGTGTGTGTGTATGTGTATGTGTGCAGGCTAGTTTTTTTTTTTTTTTTATAGCTTTGCTCTGATAAATCTTGCAGGTAACATACAGTAAACCACTTCCTGTAGCAACTCAGTTTTCATTTACAGATCAGAGACTGCTAAGAGTTGATGAAGAGTTTACTCACTGCTTTTTTTTAACATTTTTTTTCCATTTAATTTTTTAATTCAAGAATTAGGTCACATTTAGATATTAGACATGACCTGTAAACTGGCATCAAATGATGCATAACGATAGCTTACATGCAGAACTTTTCACAATGTGACGTGGCTGTGTGTTTCCCCAGAACTCTTTAGTGTCGTTTAAAGAGCTGTGCGGTTTGTCAGCGGTGTCCAATCTGAAACAGTGCATCCTGGCCCTGTCGTCTCGTCTCACGGGTGCAGACAACAACCCGCTTGTGCTGTTCAACCTGAAGGAGCAGTACCCCAGCATGGAGGCTCAGGGGCTGCTGCCTGATGTCCTAAAGAAGTTGCTCGCTGCGTATGAGATGGTGAGAGTCCTTGTGCTGGTTTTGTAAGATTGAAAACGTTTATTTGATCATATTTTATCCGTACTGATTTTACCCAGTCCATACTAGAAATATATAAAAAAAAAAAAAGAAATTCCCCATTATGATTTAACACAAAGTGAATTTCACTCAGATCATTATATAGCTGTCATTATTAATAATGCAGAAAGCCTGATACACATTAGTAACGACTGATCATTTAGCCGGAGGTGTGAAGATTCCATTTAAAGATGACGAATCGTACCGCAGCGCCACGGAACGAGTTTTATTCAGCGAAGAAAGAAGCCGAGTGCGGTCTGAGAATGGGAGAAATGAGCAGTGTGGTCATTTAAAACAAATCACCTCATGGCTTATTCAGAAGATGCACGTCCTCATTCTTCGTGTCATCTCAGATGCCCTGACATTTCAGGCAGATTTGAAATTAACAACCAGTGGTGCATGAATCTCTTGCCCCGGGCGCCCTGAGACAAGCAGATTACATATCAGTTTTTAATTCTCAGTTCATGCAGATTCAGTAGGCTGTTATTAAAACCAGGAAACGGTTTGTGACCATGGAGTTTGGTGCAGCAGGACGACTTTAATAACGCTTCAAACAAGAGGTTATCACACTTGAATGATGCTATAAGGTACTATTTAGTGACCCCGTAATGGGTAGTTGAGACTCGACAATATACAGTGTATATATACAATATACAATATCCAGCGTACAGTTTTATTTGTACGTGTGTTCAATACAGCAAGTGGTGTTATGGTATTTTTTTTTCCTCAGCCTTTTGCGTATGAAACACGGCTGATGTACATTACAGGCATTATAAACTCTATAATCTTCCTCTCTTTCTATCTTTGCAGACTATCCTACACTGTCTATCATTGACACCGTGTCTGCACTTAGACTTTGCCTTTGTTTGTTGCAATGTGTTTGATTCAATTCGAATTATTTACCATAAAACAAGATCTTGCCAGCCACTGAGTATTTTTAAAACTAGCCCAATTTGGCAACCCTGTCATTAACCGCCCTGTAGAGCGAGCACGGGGCAGCGTGATTCCCGCCCTAACGGGCCTCTATTAGCGCTTGTGCAATTTACGAGGTGTGATAATTACTCTACAGAGCAGAATGGGCGCGTGGGCACACACCGCAACACGAGCACATGTGCAACATCTGGAAATTGGTACGTCGGTGTATATCTGTCAAAAAAAAACCTAACATTTCAGTGGAATTTAATATGTATAGAGTTGTGAATGAGGACTTTATGGATATTAACGTTTGTTCTGGCTTTCAAGCAGTCGAATGGCTGCGTACGCTTGAAAGTGATGACATGAAAGTCTCGCTAATGCTAAATCTATTTCACATGCTAAATCTAGTTGAAGTCCAGGTTCTGGAGATGGCGGTTTGTGTTCATGGGTGGGAATGGAGGGAAGAAATAAAAAAATAAAAAGTTTTCGAACCCTCCTACTTAATCAGTAGAGACTGAATTTTGACTTAACGCTGTTAAACGCTGTTAAACGCTGTTCGTTACTATTTAAGCCTTGTTAATTGGACTTCTTTGCATGCACACTCAATAACACGAGAGATACTGCAGTTCTTATAGGTATGACTTGTGAATGAATTATTTCATATCACTGGATGTTTTTTTTTTAAACAGCGGACAAATAGATCCGTGTAGCACGCACATGCTATAAACAAAATGAATTATTATTTATAAGTATTTACTTAAATCCCACTTTCTCCAGAAAACGTACGATCCTGGCTGCCCGTGTCTTCCCGTCCCATCCTCCGCCACTGTTTGGTTTGTTTGTTTGTTCTGTTTTTCTGCACATATGAGCTTGTCAGACTCCACTGATTTGTGTAAGAGCGCGAGTGAGAGTTTGGGGATTAGCTTGCTCTCTGCCAGAAATCCCCGAACGTGAACGATCCTCCAGTTTGTAAAGCTCGTCTGCGCTCAACTACAAAGACGGGATGACGGAGTAAGAAAGAATGTAGCGGACAGAGACGTTAGAGCTTTTGAGAGCTCAGCTTTAGTTAATGAAGTCAGATAAGCAGTTACGCAACTCATTGATTTGATATGTAGTGTAACATTTGAGCCACTCCAGTATCGATCGCCTTTGTTCTGGAGGTCGGAAATAACTATGCGCTTTATAGTCGTGGAGCAGCTGAAAGCATAAAGAGCATAAAAAAGAAAAAGGAAAGAAAAAAAAACCCCAGCATAAATCTCCATTAATTGCAATAGTCGCTGATTGACAGATTAGCTTTTGAAATATGCGTTTTCATTCAGCAACACTTTCAGCTTCATACTTCATCCTTATCCTATCTCCTATGGAGATAGGATAAGGATGTATTGCGTATATGACTCTTTAGACGGACATGGGACTCTCAGAGCATTCTCGGTCCTGTCAAAATGAACCACAGTCAGTGGCCTAAGTGTTTACTTTTAAACAGCCCAAGCTGGATATATTAAAAAAACAACAACAAAAAAAACAAGCTAGCCTGAGGCATCAACCCAGATGTATTATGTAGAATTGTGATGGCGAACAGAGCACTCTGAACTACTGATAAATCACGAACGCACAGTTGGGACTAATATATGGATGTGAAATCCATTTGAATAATGCATTACAGGAAGTGCATAATAAAATCCCGGATAAGTGCCTGATATTTCGCATGGTTCTTGGTCCCAAAGTCGCTCCTGGATTAACCCTTTCAGACCTACAGCAAGACCACTTCTGTACACATTTATAGTTTCGCATGATTGCGTCATTTTTCACAGCAGCATCAAGTGTTATATGTTCGTAATTTCAGCCGAAATGTTTCGAGTGAGCAGTGCTACCTAAATTACAGACTCCACAGCAGTAGTTTGATGAAATCACGTTTCAATGTTCCACGTTGATAAACTGGGGCTTGGTATTTATTTAGCTCCATGTTTATAGTTTCACAGGAAACTAGCTCCATACTTCTAGTTTCATAGTTGAGTTATATAGCTGAGTGTTCCGACCCGGAACTTCTTGCACGGTGTCGGCTCGAACGAGGACAGTTTGATGTAACCACACACCGGCATTTATGTTGTGGGGTGTTCATTCACAAAAACGATGTAATGTCAATCAAGGGCGATATTAAATACATAAATATGACAGTCTTTCACAGTGAGGTTTTATTGGTACATACTTTTAGCTTTTAGCTAGACCTTTTAGCTGGACTCATGTTCGACACACCTGAATCGAAGAGGGGCTATGGCTGAATGTGCGTCGTGATGACATGATCACATGACGCGTCTTGGCCCAAACCTGCAGAAAAATCTGCGGTAATGTTGAAAAATTGCACGCTCGTCCGTATATTGCAGAGATTGCTTGATTTCTGCGATCGCAAAATCGCGACGTCCTAGAGGGACTGCCTTAAATTGAGCTGTGTGCTTGGTCTTTAAATCTTATTCTTTAAACCGTACGCATTAGATCTTTATATTTATATTATATCTTTACAATTTTTTAAATTGTCCCTTGTATTTTTGTGTTATTTCATATAACATACAGCAAAGAAAGAAAAAACGCAATCTGGATCTTCCATGCTTACTTTCTATTCACTGTTGTTGTTTTTTTTGTTGTTGTTGTTGTTGTTGTTGTTGTTGTTGTTGTTTGTTTTTTTCCGGGGCTTAAAGTCCAAGTGCTTGAGTTTAAAGGCGGAGGTCTCCATATCATGGAGGCTACTATCCAAGAACAACCAGGCAGCCTCCGAGGTGTAAACCACACACGGGCAATTTGCACAATCTGACTAGGCTGTAATTTAATCACCTGCATAAACCAACTCTAAATACGAGGAACTTTCCCCACATTATTACTGACTGAAGTTAAATGAAGTCACTAAATCTGAACATGGCCCATAGTGCTATATTTCATCCAGCTGGTTTGATGGCCAGTCTGAAAGAGTTAACCAGACACAAGGACGGATGGAGACCCATTTCCCATTAAGATTTCCAGTGAAATGTAAAACCCATTGAGGTTTTTCTGAGGAAGACGTGGCCAGGCCTTTCACCTCCCAATGGTACAGTTATTTGATCCCACAACTATGGAACAACAACCAAAAAAAAAAAACATGAGAAAGAGATGAATACAAAAGTGGTTTAAAAAAAAGATCTCCAGGCAGTTGCCACACACAAATCCCTGTTCGAAACCCCTAAGTATAAAAAGCAACCTCTCATTGCTTTGAACAGTCAGATTTATATTTATACGTCCCCACGGACGGGCTGCTTGTGTTGTACTTTCGTCCATCTTGTACAGTCAGTCACAAGATAGTTGCAAACATTGCCAAACACAGTTTTTTTTTTTTTTTTTTTTTTTTTGTTTTTTTTTTTGGCAGTGTCTTACGTTCTAAGACATGCCTAGGCAGATTTCCTTTAAACAGCATCTTTCCTACTTCCACTAAAACGGTGTCTCATCTTGAAGGTATGGCAGCTCAGTCGATCCATCTATCATTTGTCACTAGAGACCAGTGACACATTAATACTCTGCTTCTTTCCTTATAATATGAAGATGCATCACATGCAAATGACGTGCTCTCGAAGCCAGTCAGTGCTTTTTTCATTTACCATCTACAGAGACATACGTACATCCCCACCTCCTCCTTCTTCTCCTCCTCCTCTTCTTCCTCCAAGTGTCCTGTGCTATAAATACCCCGTGCATACTGCTGGGCCTGCCACCAAGGCTGTAATTTCTGCAGTCATTAGGAACCTAATCACAGTAGACGCGTCGGCCTCGAGACTGTCGCTGCAGCTGTGGAATGTGACTAAGGGCAGCTTCCACGCCGCCCCTCGCTTTCCTCGGCCTCCCAGAGCGACTGCGGGAACCACATCAGACGCTGGAAATCTGGAGACTGTGGTCCTGTTTGAATTAGGATCAAGTCGGAGTTGAACTGTACAGTTGGGAGTTCTTGTTCACAAAACCCTCAGTAAACCATCACGCTAGGATTATACAGTATGCGTTTCTCTCGTTTTTGTTGGCTTTGGAGCCGATAGCGTGCCGATTTGTTTTCGCCAAATAAGAGCAATTGCTGCTGGTTAACTTGTGGATCAAGAGACAGACTGTTGTCTGCTGTAGCCTTGCCAAAGACTTGACAGAGTAGCATTGATTGATCCACGAGATACGTTGAGCACAGCCTCTTGCTTTTGATGGGCTGGCACACAGCATGTTGTAAAGCAGCTGCTCTCTCTCTCTCTCTCTCTCTCTCTCTCTCTGGTGTCTCTCTCTCTCTTCTGAATCTTGGCAAAGAGAGACAATCTGCTATTTAATAAGCGACGTTCTCATGCTTTTAGCCACTACGGGAATGTATAAGTCAATTAGTCTAACCTGAAGACCTGTTCCCTTGGCACTAACAAAGCAAAGTTAGATGAACTCTGCATCAGGTTAGAAATGAATGCATGCTCTAGTTTTACCTAATGTACCATTTCTTTCTTTTTTTCTTTTTTTTTTGCTGACATTAATTGCTGAAGTCAGTAGCACCTAATGCCCCATAATTAATGAAATGCCACCTCAAAGTGGTTTCTTTTTTCCAGCTGTAAATGAATTGTTGATAGCTTGTGCAGTGGTATTTATTTATTTATTTAGCTTCTTGGGTTTTTCAGCATTTTGAGTTTGTCTCTCAGATAAGGTGCTAAAGGCACTGAGGGGGAAAATGCTCCCATGGGCACAGGTTAACGATAATCATAAATTTATGAATGCGGCTTTCATTTTTAAGTAATTCCCATGCGGGGATAAGGAGTTTACATTTGCACTGTCAGCAACAGTGTGAGAAAATCATGCCACCATCTGTGTCACCAGATGCTAAGATCGAATTAAAAGTGCTTATGGGTCTAGAAAAGAATATATTCTGCAATATATTATATAAGACATGTCATGTATAATATGTCTGAGGAGTAAAACATAACAAGGCATGCTGTTTTAGGGAAGCAATCTGTGATGGGGTGATGTAATGCAGCCTGACATGAAGAGCAGATACTGTCAGCACCCACGAGGTTGATTATTGTGCGAGAACACCAAGCACATTGTACTTTTTACCCATTTATTGTTGCCTTTAGGAGGGCACGGCGGTGTAGTGTTTAGCACGTTTGCCTCACACCTTCAGAGTTGAGGGTGCGATTCCCACCGCGGAGCTTGCATGTTCTCCTCGTGCTTCGGGGGTTCCCTCCGGGGTATTCCGGTTTCCTCCACCGGTCCAAAGACATGCATTGTAGGCTGATCAGCATTTCCAAAAGTGTCCATAGTGTATGAATGTGTGTGTGATTGTGCCCTGCAATGGATTGGCACCCCGTCCAGGGTGTCCCTCGCCTTGTTCCCCGCAACCCAGCCATGATAAGCGGTACAGAAAACGGATGGATGGATGGATGGATGGATGGATAGTTGCCTTTAATGTTTTGGAGCATCCACAAAACAAAAAAAAAAAAAATTAGTTCTTGATATTATTTTCATTGTTGCCTCAACTGACGATCTTTCTTATCTTTCTTAAAGTTAATAAGACATAAAAACACAGACAAAAAAAAAGGACTGGAGACTCCTTCCAAAAATGTTAAATAAACATCTCGTTGCAGAAAACTTTTTTTCAACCTTTTATTATACAACACGGTTTGTTTATTATTAGCTTTATATTGTGTAGAGGTTGAATATTTCACACATGAAAGCCTACAGTTAATTTATTTTCGTATATCCCAACTGCCATTCTCACACAAGATGGTACAACAGGATAGTGGTATTGGTATCTCCCTTCATCAACCCCTGGTGCAACCCCCTTGTTGTTGGTTCTAATAAGCCACCACAGCTTCCAAGAACCGCAGTGTGACAGTTTGGTTATGCGAGTACTAAACCTTCTTGCTGTTTCTCACATTTGGTCATAATGCATCAGTATGTGGTAAAATAAATATGTGGCTAATTAGTGAGCATTTTTATTTTTATTTTAGCTGAATAACCCCGCTCTATACCTTTTCAAATCGTAAAAGTAATTGAAAAGGTCGTTTAAACAAAGAAATACTCAAGTGTAACTCGTGTTGAAGGCCGCTTGAGGACATGAAGCACTGGCTAGATTTGTTTTTAACACATCTCTCTGAATAAGCTCTTAATATGGAGCGTACAGAGGAACGTGGGTCATTAACAGGGTGTGGTGCCCTTTAAACAAAGCAGCATAATATCCAGCATTCTCACCGGGTGAGAACTCATCCCACTTTCTCATTTCATGGTCAGAAAAACAAAATACTCCAGATTTGATTACATTTCTTAACAGTGCAGTAAATGTGGCCATTACAGGCTCTCGGTGCCAGCCCAAGCCCATCACGTCCAGAACAGAACAGAACAGGAAAGCACAGCCATCATCTCTGCACTATTAAACAATTATTAGACCCGTACGTTCGATTGCAGCACAAAGGCCGACACTGTGCTGAAGCGATTTTCTCTTCTTTCAGATGGTCCAGACGAGCAGGACGCTGCTGGATAACTCGGACAGCGTCTACGAGAGGATGCTCCAAGTGCAGAAAGCAGGTGAGCGGTGGGAATTAGAGCAGAGAAGGAAACATCATGTTCCGTGACGGGGCATTTTATTTTATTTTTTTATTTTTTCCCCCGGTACGCTAACGATCAGCGTTCCAACTGTGTAGAAATTGACAAGCCCACACACAGAAAAAGTTCAGAAAGAACTCGGAGAGTAATCTAATTATGCTGTTATAAGTATGTTATAAGAGGGTCGTCCCCCCCCCCCAACCCCTTTTCATAACCTTTTCTTTTCTCATGAGCGATGACCTGCTCTTGAGACGTTTCACATGGACGTCTATCTATTTATTTATTTATTTATTTATTTATTTATTTATTATTTTAAGTGTTCTCTGTTGTCTAAGTAACAGGGTTGCAAAAAGGTAAACATCTATTGCTTGAGCCAGCGCAACAGTATCAAAGCCACGCAACCTGCGACGAGTTAAACAGCTGCAAACCTCAATCGAGACGAGCTTCAGTTGTGTTCACATGAAAGGGAACTGACGCGAAAGAAAGGCCACGGCGCATTTTATTAAGCGCTCGTGTTGTTTTTTAAGTGCCTTTCATGGCCTCTTGAATTTGGTTTGAATTTCTACTTCTTTCATGGGCTTCGGTCGTCGTTGTCGTTATTGTTGTCTTTCTTTTGAGCTTCAAATAATGGAACAAACATAACGGATAACGAAGCCCGAAGATGACACGCCAGCACCGAAGCTTTGAGCTCCGGCCATGGTGCTCTCTAAGGCCAATAATAACAATAGCCCGAAGAAAATTTCCATTTGTGTCACACTGGCTCGACATGTCGGCCTGCTGCTGCACAACACTAAAGTGGAAACATGCTTACGGGCTTGTGGAATTTTTCCCTCGGATATCGCGTACAGTTTAAATACGGTACTGCGTACATGCACCAGAGATTTTGATTAAATGCATCTTAATCGGGTGCATTAAAGACCAAACACGAGTCGACTTCTAGGAACCCGTATGAGTACAAAGCAAGCTGTAAAAGTGGTAGGTGTTGCAGTGTTTAGGATGTGGTGAAAGCCGTCACAGTTGGTCAGAAGGTGCTGATGAACGTTTTCTCCAACAGCAGCTCTGTAGCTCTATAGATCCAGCTGCAAGCTGTTGTTTTTATTTTTTTTATTATTATTATTCATGCAGATTCTAATAAATTATTGTTTCTATATGAACAATTTGTAAAGTGTAATCTCCACATGTATGGTTAAAAAAACAACAACATGCATAATCATTGTTCTGGTGAAGGGAGTTTCCTTCATTAGTAATGAAAACCACTCTGTCGTCGCTTCATTTTTTATGATCGTACGCCCCCATGTGTTTATTCTTTACATAATCGTTAAAGGTGCTCCAGGACAGATTTGTCCCCCACCCCACAAGATTAAGTCTGTAAGGGTTAGGTGGGTTCAGCATTTGAATGATTCCCGCCCATGTTCACAAAGCTCCGCCCCCAGAATATACAGTAGGCACATCCAAACGCATTCAAATACGCATTACTGATGGCAAGTCCAGATGGTGTTTTCAGCGACTCACACTTTTGCGAAGGCCATGACTTAATCCATTGTTCTTTATCATGTTCTACATGATAATCTATAAAAAAAAAAATAATCCACTAATGCACCTTTAACAGATAACAAGTTTACTGATATAGTTAGAAATGATGCATCTTTTTTTTTTTTTTTTTTTTTTTTTTCTCCTTTCTTTTTTTTTCCCCTCTAAGCAAAGCCGGCACTGACTTGTTCAGAAACTGAACCGGACTGCGTTGAAATCCCCAAGTTTGTCCGAATATTCAGCCATATGCAAATGACGTGCAATATTCTGAGATCCTTTGGAAGGTTTTGCAAAGATATGTTGCGAAGAATCTTCTACTGCAAAAGCGCTACTCCAAGCTGAATCCATTGAACTGTAGATGTTTGTAACAGTGACATCACAAAAAAAAAAGAGACATTTAAAACGGGGCTTAGGAGCGCATGGTCTGGGGAAGAAACAGTATTTTGAAACTCTACCAATGATAAATTATGTGTGTATAC
>JANDJT010000131.1:18625280-18635414 GCA_024331685.1 Stegophilus panzeri | reverse complement strand
ATAATATAATATAAAATATGGAGATATGTTACCTTTTTTTGCAATGTGCACCAATTTAACGGACGAGATTTATTTTGTTAAGCTGTTTTAAAGAGAATATTTTATTTGTGTGAAAGTTGAGCAGAAAAAAGAAATGTATGCCACTTACGGGTTATTTGATGAAACACGCAATACCTTCAGACACAACCAGCTGAGGAAGTGTGTGTTACAGGTACATGGTTAACTCCTAGTCACCATTACAGTTATGATTACAATGACAGTTTCAGGGAAAGATTTGCCTAGTGGTTTGCTAGAGGGAAACATAATTTCCATGTGTTTTGCCTAAGCTAAGCCTGCCTAGCATCAGCCCCGTAAAGTCTGTCGCCTTCTCCGGTGTTCGTCTCCGGCTCATCTCGTCGGACTGTTCAGCCCAATCTCCCATCCCAATTTCCATCATCTTACCAGAACGTCAAGAAACGGGAAACAGTGTTGTTTGCTATGTTTCCGTGCTGTAAAAGTCAGTGTCTTTTTAACTGTAGTTCAACCATTTATACCAACGGCGAAGCGGGTTAATTTCGAAACAGAATAGCAGTTTTGTTTTTACCCCGTGAACTCCTGAAAGCGCTGAAATAAATCGTGTTGAAATAAATACATTTCGCCTGTGTGTTACTCTTCAAATCATGTATCTAACAGTAAAACCCTTAAGGTTTACGGTAAGGACTGTTTCACGTTTGTTGTTTTTCAGTATCGTTACACAAACTGAACTAATTGTTGACTCTTTTTTTTTTTTTTTTTTTTTTTCTTCTTCTTCTTCTTCTTGGGTTAGTGATGTAGCTAAAAGATTTGCTCTACTCGCCTATTTTCCGTTCACTTGTACTGAAGATTCTTTATTGAACTTAGACTCGTGTCCACAGAATGCACCAACTATCATTTTAAAACCCAAAAGCAAATAATGTCTGGAGCTGGATAAAGCGTAAAGCTTAATTCTTTTGGCTCGAATGAACCAGACTGCATGTAATTTAGCGTGTTTTCCATTAGACTTGTAGTCGACCAGAGCAAACATCATACTTCTCCTCTGTTCACTGTTTGGTTTGGTTTGGTTTCGCACTGCATATAATTCGATTGGCTGAGCTGTGTGTACATGGCGTTTTAAAACTCCTTATTTTATTGGTCAGGAATACAGCGACTGGAAAAGACGGCAAACAAACCTTCGAAAATTGGTGTTATGGTGGACAGAGAATACGGATCCGGTGCTGAATAAACGTCATTATATAAGTAAGTATTTGAAACCATTTTGTGCATCACAGCTAGAGTTGTTTTTGTTTGTTTGTTTGTTTGTTTGTTTGTTTGTTTGTTTGTCCATATATCCAGAACAAATGGCATTTCTGCAGCTCTACAGCTCAGTTCTTTGGCTCAATTTGTACCTTGAACACTCGGTTTATCAGCTCACATCTACAAATAACGCTGCGTGTTTGAGTCACTTCCTGCAGTCGAGTTGACTCATTCTGCCCTCGAATCACTTTCTCACTGCAGTCACGATCACCTCGCTCAGACGCTCTCGGACCGGTTGTTTTGTTCCACACCTGACTGTTATTGCTGCTTTCTCACCTGCAGAAAGAACCACACAGCAGGGTTTCATTCAAACCGACTAAACTCTGCATACGTGAAAGCCCTCTGAGATACAGACCTCTCTGTATGGAATCCGATCGTGCAGCACATGTCTGCTGAACTTGTGACTACATGCATTGTAAACTAGGAAACATGCATGGCTTTTATTTATGTACTTCGATAAAATACGCACACTACAAGAAGGTAAAGATAAGCCTCGAGTGTGAAAGGTAAATGCCTTTTTTTATTTTTTATTTTTTATTTTTTTATAGTACCTGTCAAGGATTAATAAATCAGAGATGGAGTCCCTTTTAATGTAACTTTTAGCGCAGAGTACTCTTAGCAATTTAGACAGTGCGTGTAAAAAAAAAATATATATATATATATAAATAAATAAATAAATGGTATGATCTATGGAATAATACTTTCTCAAAGTGAAGTACGAATATAAATCAAACTTTAACAGGCTGCGGTGTAAAAATGTCTTTACCGGCTAGAGAGATGAGGAGCGGAGGGAAAAAAACACGAGGGAAAAAAAAACAACCGTACTCTTAGTTCTTCTGTCAGCATTTTTAATGTTATTAAGGACTCCGTGATGACACCTTGAGAAACGCTGTACGCACATGCCACCTGGTTTAACCTTGAGGCAATTAGCTGAATAACGCTTGGCACGTACTTGTGAGCTTGCAAAACTGTCGTCATAAATAATAGGCGCAGTGAAAGTCTCGGAGAGTTCTCTGTCAGCCAGGTGAAAGCAAGACAGGCTTTTTCCTGAGAGATCTACAGCCATCACACCGGATCAGAGCAGATCTGGCAGGACAAACACACTGCTTTTGACCGCAGTGCTGTTTACGACAAGCAGTGGGGAAAATGCCTAAGGATGTCTGGATTTGTCTTGATGTTACCCTGAATGGAAGCACACTGCACTGTGTCCTGTCCTGAACCTTTGTGTGCTACTGAGTGAGAGTAGAGCTAGACAAGCCACTGGGATGGACAATCCAGTAGTCCAGTAACCAGTTTTCCAGGAACTGTCTCACCTATTACACAATATCAGCCAATCTGGGGGTGAAGACGGTTATAACACACTTCGAACCACCACTTCTTTCCTGAAACCTAAACACGTTTGGAGGAGAAGCAAATACCGCACTGTTCTGTATACATGCTCTAACAGACACCCAGGATTGACTGGATTTTTTATTTATTTATCACTTAAATAGTGGACTTGTTTCTTAAATACAGTTTAGTAGTGTATTTAAGACCAGTAATTAGAGGAATTGTTAATAAAGTTGAGGACTGGCCTTACCCTTACCACTTCTGGTTCTGATTCTCTCTCTCTCTCTCTCTCTCTCTCTCTCTCTCTCTCTCTCTCTCTCTCTCTGAAAGTTGTTAATCTGCTTTTACACACCTGAATAACCTTGAATACGTTTTTGTTTGTTGGTTTTTGCATACAAGTGATTTGACTGAAGGGGAGGAAACAAAAGGGTGGTGATTGGTTGCGTTATGATGGCCACAGTGCTCAACGTAAGTACCTCAGGTTGCTCAGTCGAATGCTGGAGGAATGCATGTAAGGAGGTGCTGTTCCATCTAGTACCAACTTCTTGGATAGTTTGTGTTTGCTTGGATAGATTGGACAAAAAAACATAGTGGACAATTAAAGATGTGACCTTTTGCTTTCATTTCCTCATGTATCTAGAAAAACTCTTGGTTGTAATTGAATTCAATTTTATTTGTATAGCACTTTTAACAATGGACGTTGTCTCAAAGCAGCTTTACATAAACATATAAACACAGGATAGAGATTTTAAGTGTGTGAATTTATCCCTATTGAGCGACGGTGGCGAGGAAAAACTCCCTAAGACGATATGAGGAAGAAACTTTGAGAGGAACCAGCCTCAGAAGGGAACCCGTCCTCATCTGGGTAACAACGGATAGTGTGAAAGTAAAGGAAAGTTCATTATGGTTTTTATATGAAGTCTGTTTGTTGAACTAGTCCACTGTTCACTAAAGGAGACCTGAGTGCAAAACTGCATGTTGTAATTGCAGTCCCAAGGCCATCGCAGCAACCGTAGTCCCAGCAACCACAGCGAGAATGTCCATGTGGAATTGGAGTTGATGAGAGCTCCATCTAGAGGAAGGGCATCCAAACGGATCAGGCAGGTCCGGAGAGCAGAAAGGATCAGGATCACTGGCATCTCCATAAAATCATGTGCGGCTCGACAATTGCTGAGTAGTGGTGTATCTCTGAGAATTTTGACCCTTTCAGAGCTTGTTACAGTGATGGAAAAAAATTAATAAAGGTAGGTCCACTTTGAAATTTTTGGCAGGTGACTGTATCTTTCATCGCCTCATCAACTTCATCGCTCGATCCCTTGATGTCTGGAACCCACCATCAACTTAAGGACATTTCTGGACGTAACAAAGGTCAAGTCTAAATAAAACGTCTTAAATGCGTCTTAAGTCCTTTATTTAATTTCTCGAAATGCGAAATGTTTGAAATGTTTTCAAGATTGATGATTTCATATTTATTGATGAAATGTATTCATGTTCATGCTAGTCATCTGACAAACCCTGAAGCAATGTGTCAACACTAAATCTTTACAACTACGTCAAATATGACATGACTAAATTTAATAAATATTTAACATTTCACGGGCATATAAATTAGCAGGTAAGCTAAGAAATCAAACTGAATTCCAGCCAAAATGTACATCTAGGAATGAATAGAAACTAAATATAGGCATTAGCTCAACCCTGTTTTACTGGTAACCATGCAGTCAAGCCTGCTAGCTTTCATCCTTTATTAGCAACACTGGCAGAGAGAAGATGGTCCAGAATTGCCCAATAGTTTTTTTTCTTTGTGCTTTCTTGGTTATAAATGGGTCTTTTCCTTTGTAAATGTTATTACAAAGTAAGACTCTAAAGCTTATAAAGATGACTGTGAGGAACTCTTGTAGCCGGCTAGTCGTCAGCTTTGTTTTAGAGTGCACTCCATTAGCAGGTTCCTGACTGCAGGTTTGGACTCTGCGTTGGATCAACACGGTCGAGCAAGCGGAACATTAACAGAACCGTCCAACAACTTGATGGCAATGTGAAATCTTATCCAAACAAAAAGGGTGCCAGGTTGTAGCCCTGCCAAAAGCCTTGGTCTGAGTTTTCACGTGTATGTGCATGTAGCTGGAAGTGTATTGCTGCTGGCATGACTGAATACATCAGTTTGTTTCATGCCGGATCCTGAATATTCGCACTGATGTGCTGCGGATTATAAAACGCTGTGTGTGTGTGTGTGCGTGTGCGCTCACGGGCCCACACTGACTAGATCAGTCAAGTCAAAGCACATAAAATCACAAGCTGGGCCGGCGTAGACAAGCCAGTATCGATCTACTCCTCACAGCACATTCATTTTATAGTGTCAAGGAGAGCCATAGAGTTCACACGGCGCTCTTTCACGTCCAATTCTGGGACCTTTTGATTCTCTCGCTGATGGTTTTGATTCCCTCATAAACCCAGGCTCCGTTCCAATCAGCCCTCAAGTTCCACAAATCACAGTGCCCTTTTTTAACAGCCTGCCCTCTTTTAGAGTGTGCACCCATTCGTGCATGCTCTCTCCCCCCGTAGTCCTCCCTCGCTGGCTCTCAATTATCATCATGGCTTTCGGCGTGACTTTTTCTGTCCGCTTTGATTGAAGAGGAGCCGCTGTAACATGTCGTTCAAATCTCCCTGTTTACAGTTTAGAGCCCCGGGGGTCAAACACGTTAGCTGTCTTTTTAAAAAAAAAATTTATATAAAGGAGTATTTCACACTCAGCTTGCTGCCAAACTGACCTGTCTTAGTCACGCTGTCGCTGTCTCTGTCTCTGATGGGCGGCTTTGAATACAAACAGCCACCAAATAGCCTCCGTAAATGCCTACACGTAGACACTGTTCACCGGCTAATGGGGGTGTTTTTTTTTTTTTTTGTTTTTTTTACATTTTTTTTTATCCATTTTCATGCTTATACAAAAAAAAGCCATTTGAGCAACAGCTTCTTTGCCTCACAGTTCAGCAAAAAAAAAAAATGGCAGAGAAGTGCCTCGAGTGTATGCCTGGTTTCCTTCAAACATAATAGAACCTTTGCTTATGCTAGTGATTCCATAAAAGGTTTAATGTAGCACAAATCTCTTGACTTGAAAGACGTCTGCGCAAAAAACACATCTGTCCATAGAGTCGTCATGTGTCAGCTCTGTTTCAAACTTCAACTTGTGACCCCACCAGACGAGAAGAATCTGGTACAGGAATCGGATGCTTGCAGCACAGCATTCTTCCATGTTTTTCCTGTTCGAACACCAAGCTCGACTCGTTAGCATTCGACAGAGCTGTCAAAGCTGGGAACACCCAAAACAAAGCAGCATGTTGGTTCACCAGAATTGGAAATACCCATTCCTGACCTAGGCTCTAATTACAGCATATGCTGACGCAAAACCATATTCCCAGGGGTGGTCAAAAAGTCATGATGTGAAAGAAGCAGAATGAGATATCGAGGGGCATCCGATTGACGTATAGCCTGATAAGTCCAGGGTCCTGATGCCAGCTTCATTGCATAATGTTAAAAATAATCACAAACAGTTTAAACCAATTAGCTACAGGAAAGCCAGGCAAAACTAACAAACTCATTGACTTTGTGACTTCAGATTAACCCTCAGGGCCATTCGTCTTTGAAAACGACAGATCTGGGATTGTATAGAGGAGGATGTTTACACTAAGAGTCAGTAAGTCAATAACACAATGACCACTTGTTTGAAATCAGTCAACAGCATGGTCTTCATTTTAGGAGGACGCTGCAAACATTCTACTGCACAACAGAGCTCTGTTTGCTTCCATCTGCTGTAATGCTGCCATTTTGGTCCGCCCCAAACGAGGCCGGAACTCACTGGATACACTTGTTAAAACGAGGCGGCGTTTCAATTCTGAACGTATCTCTACCTTTGAGTGCTGGGAGTGAGGTTCGAAAAGTTCTTTCACTGATCTTCTGTAGCTAAATGAAACGGATAAAATGACTTTCTGTTTGTTTTTTTTTCTCTCTCATGGATCGACGCAATCATGGCGTTTGGCTTTTGCTCAAGCAGAGTCACTGGCGAACCGTTTGAATGAGGAAGGATGTTCCGGAGATTACACAAACAGGGATGGGGTATATTTTGGGCACGTCTCGAGCATTGATGAGCAGTTTTGTCTCTAGTGTTTCCAACGTCTGGTAGAACAGCACAGTTAGAAAATGTAGGTTCTTCCGTCGTCCCTTAAAGGGTCTATGTCTATGTAGAATTCCACTAAAGAGTGTTTCCCCATTAGAAAGGGGTCTGAGTTGAAGCCGTAAGTAGTGTTTTCCACTTTGCCCCTTTTTCCACCCAACCGCCTGCACACATTTTACATGAAATTGAATGAGAAGAGGCAGCAAGATGGCCACTGCTGTTTTCAGATCTCTCGGCTTTTCAGAATTTATTTATTTATTTATTTTTAACCTTTTGACAAATCAGGTCACAAGTTGGGGGGCAAGCAAACATAGAGGACAGACTTCCAGTGAAAAATAAGTCTTAGGATTGTTTTTGGGACATTACCTGCGGCTATATACAGTCAAGTCGTACGAGCAGCTCAAATTTTCTTGATTTTCTGCCTCCGAAGCTACAGCAAAGGCAAACAACCTTCTCGTCATCAGTTGCACCCGTTTTTTTGAGGGGTTTTTTTTCCCGACTGCATTACTGAGAAAATAAATCCTGAGAGCAAGGTAGTCAGATAGAAGGACGATACAAGTAGGACTGCTAAGAGTAGCGTCGTGGTTACAGCGTTGCTTTTTTATTTTTCATATCCGCACAAAAGACATTCTAGAGAGCACTTTGAAAAATAAATAAATAACAATAAGTCACACCAAGTGAGAAAACGGCTTCAAACAAGAGTACAATCTTCTTCACTAATGTGCCAGAGTGTGTATTAGGTGTTATCTTACGATTAACAGTGTGTTAGGAGCATACAGTGTTAGCGTTCGAATTAAATATTTACCGCTAACGGGAAATTAAGCGAATCCGTTTATTTCTATTGTATTTGATAACAGACTGGTAGTGGACTCGTACTTCTCCAACACATTGTCAATCTACGGCTCCTTCATCCCGCCTCATTAAACTCTAATTTGCACCTCTGTGAACGAGCGAAAGTGAATGCTGTGGGGGAATCGTGATGCTTGTGTTTGCCTACAGCTCGAAAACACTTCCCACGAGAGGGAGGCGAGAGCTGTAAATGTTTACGCGCGAAGGGTCAACCCTCTGTTTCTTGAAAATCAGCTCTGAGTCACCGCTCAGGCGTGAGCGTGCTGGGCTCCACTGGCTTGTGTTCGTCAGTGACCACAAGACCTATGAAGATGAGGCCCATATCTTACATCTATAGGCTATACGTGGCTTTCTTGGTTTAAAGAGTACTAACATGTACTGATTATGTGGCAGAACAAAAAAGGGTTAGGGTTAGGGTGGGTTTCATTTTAGAACCACAAATGCTGCTTTCTCACTTTGAGTTTGTTTCTCAACTGCCGGTTGTACATGTAATCCTACAGGAAGCAGCTGCAAGGTGGGCGAATGGAGGCGTTTTCAAAAAGCACTGCCTCCTGCCGGTTTTTCGGTCTCTGAGGAGCGCTGAAAAAGTTGATTAAGTTTTCAGAAAAGCACAGTCAAGTTGTGTTTTTTTTTTTTTTTTTTTTTTTTTTTATGTATGTATTTTTTTTATTTTTTCCAGCCAAGTTTGGAGGTTTATTGGGCGACCCAGCAAACCGGGGACATCCCCCGGACGTTACGAACGTCCACTTAGGTCCGGTTTGTAACGTTCGCTGGTGGGTGGACGTTCTGAGGACATCAGAAGATATCGAATCATAACACTACTGAATGTGTTCATTTCAGCGAAAGTCCCCTAAGCGTCCTGAATGGCCGCTGGACGTCCTGTGAACGTCCCCTTGAACGTACTTAGGACGTCTGGGGGACCCTACACATGGACGTTCAGGGGACGTTCATAGAGGCCATTTAGGGGACGTCCTGGGGACCTTTTTTTGGTTGTTGTTGCATTAGCCTAATTGTAGCATGCCAAATCCCCCCCTCCAATCTCAGTTGCTATATTCTGCTGCCACAGGCTTGTAAATCATGTTTGTCTTATGAAGACTGGACAAACTAAAGCTACTTCTAAAGTTTTTGTCTATAATATTAGTGTATAAAGATGTTCTTCAGGCCTGACAGAGGGATTAAGATAAAGCCTGTGGAAAACGTTTCGCCCGCTACGTCAACATCAACCAGTCAAACACACTATACTGACTGTGGTCTCTGAAAGAAAAACGAATGAAATTATTCAGGTGTTCCTGCATTATGTATATAAAAAAATATTAAAATATCTCTTTTAGATATGACAGAATGTTTGTCATTGTTTTGAAGTGCAAGCTCAATGTTTAAAAAACAAACAAACAAACAAACAAACAAACAAAAAACATTATATAAGATACTTTATTTAGATAAATTAGCTGAGATAAATACATTTTGAACATTTTGATTGTTATTTAAATGTACAGTTAATTGACATCTCAAAAGGTCCTCTATGGTTTATATGTAATCATCCCTACTGCTTTCAGCCAGTGATAATTGGGTGCTGTTAAATAAATAAATGATAAACACTTGATCAATCTGCTCTGAAATGACACGGCTGAGTTTTTTAAACGATCTTACAGCGCACTCTGGTGGTGTCTGAGGGAAATGCAACTGTCTCTTAGGAGCGTTAACCCTTTCAGTTCAGAGCCCATTGAAGCCTCAGATTCCTGTTCTTTGCCCATCCACCTCAAGGTTTGCAGTGTTGTGTGTTCTGAGATGCTTTTCTGCTTGCCACGGTTGTAACGAGTGGTTATTTGAGTTACGGTATTCACTATCAGTACCATCATTCACCTTCTCAATGATTGTCGTATATATGGAACCATAGTACAGAATATGGACTATTGCACAACCATGACTCTAGAGCAGGGGTGTCCACTCTCGGTCCTGGAGGGCCACTGTCCTGCAGAGTTTAGCTTCAACCCTGCCTCCACACCTGCCTGGAAGTTTCTAGTATGCCTAGAAAGACCTTGATTAGCCATTTCAGATTTAACTGGGGTTAGGACCTAAACCGTGCAGGACAGTGGTCCTCCAGGAGTAGGATTGGACGCCCCTGCTCCAGCGCAAGCCAGAGAACGACTGTTGATTTCAGTTTTATTTTTGCCTGAAGTGTTTGTGGAAAAATCAGGCAGCAGAAGATAATCACACGTTTGATGATCAAGCCCTTTTCTGCTCCACTAGATGGCAGGTGGAGCTCAGAGAAAGTGTGAGTGTGATTGTGTGTGTGCGCGCGTGTGTGTGTTTCCACACCGCCCCTCCTGAGTGTTTGTGTCTAATTATCTCTGTGGTCCACAGAGATAGGAGTCTGACACCTGTCTGTTCTCCCAGTACACTCACTCTCTATCTGTCTCTCATTCACTAACTCTCTCTCTTACTCTCTCACCATCCCTCTATCATATATATATAAT
>JANDJT010000131.1:18590735-18610657 GCA_024331685.1 Stegophilus panzeri | reverse complement strand
ATCCCCCATCTCATCTTTATACAGAGCTACAGCCTTGACATTGATCAATCCCCCATCTCATCTTTATACAGAACTATTGCCTTGACATGGGTTAGTCCCCCATTTTTCTTTATACAGTACTAAAGTCTTGACATGTCATCGACTGTACTTGGTCATCTTCTCTAATTTTCTGCACCCAACTCTTATCATCAATCCCTCCAGCTCCTGCCCTTTTCCCAAGGTCCTTCTACTCTACCCATGGTCGTTCGTGGATCAACCCCTATATATTCTCTCTTCCTTCCTTAACTAGGTACCAAAAACCCTGGTATGTGTCAGTCTGTCCATCTCAATTACTCTTTCTCAAGGACCTGAGCCCAGGAAAGGGTCAATTCCCTTATCTAGTCTTTTTATTGTATCCAAGACCTGGTGACACTTCTGTCATTATCTATTCGTTCTGTACCAAAGTCTTGATATGTGCCATGCCATCCATCTCATTTACTTCATCTATAGCATCCAAACCCTGCCAATCTCTGCATGTCCTCTGCTCTTTCTTTAGTACTTGATCCCCATGAAGGGTCATGTCTTCGTTCTCCTCTCCTCTCTCTATTTTGGCTGTACCTGAACCATACCACAAGTCTACTTCACCTAATTCTACCAGTCAGTTTAACCAGATCCATCACTGAGTTCAAACACAGCTTATAGGTCATCCCTGATGGCTTTATCTTGACTACCTTCTTGGCTGATTTTTGCCTACAAGTCTCATGCATAATCCCATGCACATGTCTACATAAAAATTCATGATTTTTATTTAGGGGATTTAGACGACTTATGACTTGAAGTTTCCTTGAGATGCTTCATTAGCTTCATCTTAGCATTAACTGCCAGGCTGGCTTTGCTTCAAGAGCTTTTGGTGACAATTTCAACATGTGGAAACGGCCTGAAGAGCAATCACAGACATATGCGTCTGTTCAATTCGCCTTCTGAAGCATCCTGTAGCATGGCCAGGGCCAGATGTTACAGCTTCTCAGATTCACTGTATTCACAACATGGCTGCTAACAGACTTAACAATTAGTCAACAAACAGTTGCAATGCATCCAGATACACTAGGTCCAACTGCAAATTAAACAACAATCACGTTCTACAGTATGTTCACTTGTGGTCTTCACAGCTTGATCTTTCTAGTGCTGAGATCTAATGAGTCTTCAAATAAGTTCCTGGAGACTCACTCCTGCAAATGAATCTGGTTCTTGTCAGCAGAGTTACATGCAACAATGTAATGTCATGATTTAGAGCGATAGATGCCATACATGTTATATAGGGTCAAAGATCAGGAGAGGGCAGGACATGCATGGTGCCAGTGTCCAAGGCCTCTTGTCTAATGACTTTATGGAATGCACAGAAATGATAGCTTTCTAGATTATGGGTTTTAAAAGGTGACTTCATTAGCTGAAAATTGCAAATGTCATTGTATTGTGCAAAGCATAAAGGTGCAATATTTTGTTTCTTTCTTTTTCATTTCTTACTGGGGTGGCTTAGTGGTTAGCACGTTTGCCTCGCACCTCCAGTGTTGGTAGTTTGATTCCCGCCTCTGCTCTGTGTGAGTGGAGTTTGCATGTTCTCCCCATGCTTCAGGGGTTTCCTCCAGGTACTCCGGTTTCCTCCCCCAGTCCAAACACATGCACTGTATTCTGATTGGCATTTTGTCTGTAGTGTGTGTTCGATTGTGCCCTGCGATGAATTGGCACCCCATCCAGGTTGCCCCCTGCCTCGTCCCCAAGCCTATCCTCAATTCCCCTGAGATAGGCTCCAGGCTCCCTGTGACCCTATGTAGGATAATCAGTACAGAAAATGAATGGATGGATGGATGGATGGATGGTTTCTTACTAGTACAAATAACCTAGGAGAAAATGAGACTAAGAAACTCGTTTGGAAAACTTCGGCCTGAGCCAGGATTGCTTGTCTTTGTTTACGTGGGCCTCCTGTCAGTCTTTTTGTAGACACCCCCCACCTACTTAACCGAGCAAAGGACCTAGAGTTCAAGCCATGACTAATATTGACTAATACACCTTTATAACAAACATTCAAAACTCATACACAAGCCCGTCTATGTACAGAGCTGTTTTATTTCAGAATATTCAACAGTATACCGTATAATCATATAGAGGACACACTGCATTTCATCTCATATCTTCAGACTGCATAACCCATCATCTTGATTTATTCACAATTAAAATGGTATGGTGCATTTGTTTCAGTCAGCATTAAAGTTAGCATTAGGGTTTTGTTTTGTTTTGTTTTGTTGTTTGTTTTGTACTTCATTATAATTTTCTAGCACTGAGAAGTGTATGGAAGTGCAGGCTGTAACCAGTAGGTGGTATACTTCTCACATAGTACAGCATGCAGAAGTCTCCTTGGAAAAACACACTCTCTCTGATCATAATGAAAATTTCAAAATCTTGTTCTGTCATTAAAAATAAAAACTAACATCTGTTCCGAAGATATTTGGATACATTTGTGTCACCTTTGGGATTTTTACCGGATAGAAATCCTTAACGATTAACGACAGCGTGAGGCCGCTAAAGGACTGCGCTCGAGCTATTACAGAGATAATGGAGATCAGTCTCTGTTCTTAACAGCAATGTTAATATGCCTGCAAACCTGCTCTCTCTCTCTCTCTCTCTCTCTCTCTCTCTCTCTCTCTCTCTCTCTCTCTCCTGTACAGAGAAAGATGCAGCACTAGAAGAGAGAGAAGCATTATTTTACTGCTAATATACCATACCAACACCCACAGGGACAGATGAGTGCAGAGAAAATGGTAATACACTACACATTTCTTCATTAAGATGCTATAAGAGACTGGAAGACTTTTTGATTATACCATGGATGTGTTACCATGTTCAGATTGCTTATCTGAATTATTTTTAACCCATATGTTCTGTTCAAACCAAACTGACCCATTTTGTTAATGTCATTTTGTTCTAAAAAAAAAAAAAAAAAAAAAAAGAAACAATATTAAAACCTGTGCTTGCCTCGTTCCTCTACTGAACATTTACAAATCATATTCATATGGCGATGCCACATGTCAAATGGATACCCTAAAGATGTGCACTTCCCAAAAACGTTAGCTTTGCTTGTCACCTGGATATTGTAGACTTGTAGACCTAGGAAGTGCTGCTGTAATCCTAAAGACCTAAAAAACCTAAAGGTGTATTCATTTATTAATTAGTTTATTCAAGTTTACAGAGCATCTGGTTGATAATCGAGGTGTACGTTGGAACTGAAATCCTTCAGGATCTTCAGGAGGTTTTAACTTTGATGTAGCCCTGTTGGATGCATTTACAGCATCCTTAGTAACTGCCTGGTCAGGGTGAGCAACAACATAGCCTTTAATGGTAGAGTTCATACTGAGGGGGGATTCTGCTTTAGGCCACCCCAGTTGAGGTTGAAATCTGAATACGGATGTGGATATTGTGAGCACTAAACAAATACAGATAGTGGCATTATCCCCATTAAACCCCCAAGTCCGAGAAATATAGATGAACATAGGATGCATTGGGTATTTTGCAATCTAAACAGATGACATTCATTGTTAAATAGTGAAAAAGAACATAAGCCTGGTAACCATGGTTTTTGATACAGTTAGATAATAAGCTTTGGTGAATAAATTGTTATTGGAGTGTATATAAGGAACAGTTATTAAGGAAATGAGCAGTTATGCTACCTACTGGGCATCGACCATCCGCCCTCAACGCAAAAAAACTACTCATCCTCGAACGAAGGGCTCATTTATTAGTGCTAAGCGTCTCAATGACAGTCTAAATGGCGAAGACGTCCATGTCACCCAGCTGGCTGTCTCCGCGCTAACAGGCCCCCAAGAGGAGCGCTCGGGTCACTCGTGTCTTTGCCGTTATCATTAAGCACCATTCATTTAATGAATACATCATTTACGGGTGCTTGGACCTTCATGGCCCGCTGCCTCATTATGTGCAAAGCAAAACTAATATGGAGAGCAACCTCGAGCTCACCTCCAGAGACGCTCTTCTTTTTTTTTTTCCCAGCCATGATTCCATCCTATCATGATGAGTTCAGTACAGGAGAGAGCACATTGTCTTTCTTGCACCAGCTCAGGTCTAGGTGGGGGGAGTAGATAATCAAATTAGAAAGCACCCGTCCAATAACTAGCTCTCAGAAGTGGGTGGCGGTGTGATGTGGTGCAAATAGAGTAGAGTCCAGAAGTTTCAGACCAATCCCACTAAGTAATGCAGTCATTTATTGATAATTCATACAATTTTGTCTGCTTTTCTGTAAAAATAAATAAATAAATCGGATTCCTCAAGGGTTCATGGAACCTTCTCTGAAAGGAAAAGCCTCTTTAATACGGTTCTAATGCAAACGTAAACTTCTCGTCGTCAAGGATGTCTTTAACTGTAAAAGAAATTCCACAGAACCCCTTAGCATAGATTTGTTTACAAACATAATCCAACATGAGTCTCACTATGTAAACATGTACGATAATATTTTGTCTATTTAGTGGAGCTTTTTATTCCTGACCTTTCTTTTAACTTTCCACCAACAAAACACATTAGATGCATGTTGACATTATTTCTAGGCCAACCAGACAAAACGTCTAGCTCAAACTCAATAAATATGTGGTATTAAGTGGTATTTAAATCGGTTGTGATTCCTACCAATGTAACAAAACGTGAAAAATCACAGACCCCCTGCTTATACCAGGAGTTCCATGGACCTAGTTCGAGAACCGCTGTTCTAAGGGAAAAAGCAAAAGGACAAACTGCAGAACCTTAAGGGTTTCTAGATATGTTTGAGTTGAATGAGCTGAATGAATGTTAGAACATTAGAAAGTTGATGATTAGCTTACTTTAAAAGAACGAAATAAGTATGGACTGAGCAAAAAATGTATTACCTTTGAATCCACTATTGCTGTTGCTCTTTGACTTTGATTGATACAAGCTATTGGCTCTATAGTGTCGGTTTATTCCCCTCCCCTCCATCTTGCTGTCTTTGCCACTATTCATACCAAGAGTAAACTGAGACTTCTGTGTGTGCATGTCTGTAGACATTGTGGAATGAAATCTCCATCTATGTCCCCTTGGTATCCCCCCTCCTCAATTTCTAATCTGGTTAGTGCCAGTGCTGCCCCCACTCTTGGCTCAGGCTCTGCCAAGGCTGCCCACCTTCCGTCTTCCCTCTCTCTCCCTGGAGGGGGGAGGATGCTTGGGCCCGTCCTAATTCCCCTCTCTGCGGGGAAACAATTAACGCCTCCGCTCTCAGCTTTATGGTCAGACAAGCAGCTGCTTTGCCGCTTTCCCTGGGCACATTTACGGCTGGAGAAAGAGCGAGGGAGAACAAGATCGGGCCTATACTCGCCCCGTTCTTTGCTTATGCCACGCCAGTGCCCACTTACTCACCCCTAAACGCGGCCTGTCACTGTGCAACGGCCCTGCACGGACAGACGAAACCCTCCGACAGACTCCCATGCCTTCATAAAGAAGATCTATGAATGTGTGAAGGTGTGAGTAATGCTGCACATGTTAGGATGCAGAACCTGAAGATGTGCCACAGAGCAGCAAAACAAGGAGTGCTTATAAAATAACTACAGATTGGCCTGGCTTGTTATTGTGAGTCTACAAGATTTATGCTGGTGATTTCACAATCATGAATTGGAAATGCATGCAGGCCTTGTAATACCAGCGTTGGCTTGGAACGCTGTTAGGAGGAAATGATGCAAAAAAAAGCAACGCACTATGCGTGCAAATCGGAAATCCGATCTAATTGTAACCAGTAATGAGCATCTTAGCCATATTATAGTTGATTTATGATTCCATAAGGAGACAAAGACTCTGACCTCAAGCGCAAACTAAGTAAAGACTACAGGATCTAGGTTGTTCTTGTGTGTCGGCTAGGTGTGTAACGCAATGCCACTATCTGTATCTGTTTAGTGCTCCAGATATCCGTATCTGTATGAATATCATATTTGTTTGTAATTAAATGCGTACCATATCTCTGTGCACCTGGGTAAAAAAAAAAACAAAAAACAGATGTAGAAATCCCAGGAGTGTCAGCATGGTGTGTGAATTATGGCTCTTACAGTTCTTCAGCCTTTTCTAGTTGGTTCTATTTCCCAACATAATATAAAATACACCAATATAAAAGCAACACGACCCTGACCAGGCAGTTACTAAGGATCAATGAGAGCTGTAAACTCACTGCATGTTAATGAATGTGGCCTTTGTTTGTCCTGCAAGCTTTACATGTCCGAACCCTCCCACTCGCATAAATTTTCGTCATGTCCTGCAGGATCACCTTTACAATACACATCAAAACAAACAAATAGTATTATCTGCATTTGTATCTGTTTAGAACACATTACATCCACAGCCTCTGCAAATCTGTAGTGCAAGTAACAAGAAGAAACTATGCGTTAAGGTTAAAAGGCTACAACACAGGAAGATAGGTTCAGCTTAAAAAGGCCTTTTGATGAAGTAGTTTTATGCCGAGCCTGCTACTGCAAGGTCTCCGTGACCGAGAAGTCATTAATTATCACCGCTATATTTCACAGGACGAACTGTAAACAACACAGCGCAACGAGGTTGCTATTAGCGAGGAAGAGAAGGTGCTTATGAGAGTACAGTATGAGACAAAATTAGGGTAACGTTTAAAGTGAGAGACATGGAGTGATTTAGGATTGTTTCTCTTGTCCTCCTTGGATGGTGAGAAAGAAAGAAAGAAAGAAAGAAAGAAAGAGCGCGCGAGAAAGGAGGGGCTTTCTCCTTCTAATTATTCTAATTATCATGGCACACTATGAAAACGTGATTAATAACACTGAAGATATTGTTGTGGCAATTAGCCATATGGTGGTGGGACCCTGCTCTGTCACGATTTTGCCATTAGCATCTCCTTATGTTTGTCAGGAGCGTGCACCCATGACGAGCTCGACTCTGGCTCACCTTCCTTCATCCACCTGGGAGAAGCTCAGAGGCTTCTTGCTTCACTGAATTTTTTATGCAGAATCCAGTCGGACTGGGGACAAACGTCACGCAGAGCCTGGGAGCAAGAGCCACCAGAGTCGACGGTTCTGCTCCGAGACTGAGCACACTCAGTTCTGCCAGATTTGGCGCTTTTGTGTGAGCTATCAGAGAGATTTCCTCATAGAGCGGATCGGATGATACTTCTTGCCATGTCGGGATCTTGAAGATGGCCGTGAAAATGCACCGTGTGGTTCAGACGAGACAGAACACTAATGAAACTGCTGTAAAAACCTTGTTAGCGGTGTCAGGTTCAGGACTCGGAAGAGGAAGGGATGAATAAAGTGTTAAGAATGAAACCAGATAAGGTGTCCGCTGTAGGCAAAACTGTCAGGTGAGCAGCAGAGATGGATGCAAGGTGCAGTCTGAGGTTTATTTCAATACTCAGGCAAACAAACGTGCAATCAGCAAATGAGCAAAACTAGACAGACACAAGTAACCAGGGTCAAAACCAGAAACAAAATCCAGAGCAAACCAACGGCTTGGTAACTCCGCTAGTGAGATAAGGATGAGATGTTGCATTATTTATGGTGTAAGGGTGATTGGAAACAGGTCGATGCAATTCTAAGTCTGGGGATGCAGGGTGCGTGAGCATGTCAGGTGACTGAGTTTCGGTTGTGTTTTGTTGCAGCACTGAATTCTGGGAAGTTGAGTTGAAGTCGAATCAGGCCATGATGTGACAAAAATTATGGAAAACCTACCTGTCAAAAACAGACAAAGACCTCCGAGGAGAAAGTGGATAATAGACGCAATAGCCGTGATGCTATGCCCTGAACAAAGATTTCCAAGTGCACCAATTGTACCTTTAACACACAAACACAAACTTTATTGTTATGACTACAAATTGAACAACTGAGATCTCCATTTCTACTGTTTTACCTTTAAAACCTCTAAAACCTCAAACCGCTCTTTCACCTTCGAAATCGTTTCATTTGAGCTTTACCCAAGGCAGAGACAAAGCATTTCCTCCAAACCCCTTAATGACCCCGACTTGCCAACATAAACAATACACACGGAGCACTGGGAGGGAAGGAAAGGAGATGGGAATGGCAGATTGAAATAGTTCCAGACCAGTTCCAGACTTAATATAGGCTTCAAAAGAGGACTGGGAGATGGGCTTTTCTTCGGATAATTAAAACAGCAAGATGGATTCTGTAATTGAGTGAAAAAACAGGATCTGAACAACATCTGTGCAATCCACACAAATCATTTCAATGAGAAGCAGCGAGCACAATAAAAACGCTCAGCCTTGAAGCCGGAGAAGCTGTCAGCTATGTTTTGGGTGCACGAATAGGTGCATGATAACAAGCCACCTTCTAAACTTCCCCGTTCACCTTCATATTCAGAGCACAACGACTCCGAGGCCACAATTTACAGCATTTCATTTAACACTTATCAAAAAAAAAAAACTTATAGTGCAAGTTTTCCAATACAGGGAAGTCAGGAAAATGATTTACGCTGTTCCGTGTTCCGTGAGGTTCCGTGTTACCATGACAGTGTTATTTTTGCTTTGTTACCTTCAAGAAAGAGAAAAAAAAAAAAATTAGGCTGATGAGAGAACAGCTATTTATAGCTGCTATAATGCAAGTGATAACAAGAACTAACTTGTTTTCTGGCTGTTCCACAACATGAAATGTAACTATAAATGGATAAAAAGTATACCATGTTCTTTAATAAATAGAAAATTGTTTACTTTGGCGAACTGCTGTGGTATAGAAGGAATAAAACATACATCGGGGTGGTAACAGTAAGTCTGCTTTCTTACACCACCCCAGCATTAACGAGCGTGACCTTTTGACCTTTTCTTACTTGTGATGATGAAAGAATCATCTGTATAACTGAAGTAATAAATATAATCTTTGTTAGATATTTTGTAAAACCCACGTTTGGTCATTTTGTTCTCTGTATCTTCACAGGTCTTAAACTCTTGCCTTGTTTCTTCAGCTGTGGTGGTTGCAGGTTCTCTTATATACAGTATGCATGTGTGTGTGTGTGTGTGTGTGTGTGTGTGTGTGCGTGTGTGGGTGGTCTGAAATGCATCACAGGCTGTAATTCAGAAACCATCGTTAATGCACTGAGTAAATCTTAGTTTCTCACAACAGCACCAAACCAAAATCACACCCTCCACTTTACATTTAAACCCTGATGTTTGTCCCCATGACGTCTTTCGGCCCCCGTGTGGTATATGTGTGAACTTGGTGATGTTTCCATAAAGTCCCATAACAGTCCCATTTGTTTTCACAGAAGCTATGCTAATCTAAAATTTGGCTATGACTTCTGTATAAGGATGGACTGATGTTTTTGAAGCCTGACCGTGTTGGTGTATATGTGTGTAGATATTAATTATTCTACAAGGACTGTGGTTTATTTACAGTGTACCATTGAAAAATCCTGCTTGACAAATTAACATATGAATTGACAGTGATACACTGAATATTGGAAAAAACTTCGGTTGGTCTTTTTCTAATCTTCAGCTGTCCAGTTTCGGTGAGTCTGTACCCACTGTAGCATCAACTTCCTGTTCATGGCTGACAGGAGTGAACCCTGATGTGGTGTTCTGCTGTCGTAGCATATCCGCATCATGTTTCAACATGCTGTGAGATGCTTTTCTGCTCATCACGGTTGTAAAGAGAGGTGGTTATTTCCTTGAACCAGTCTGGCCATTCTCCTCTGACCTCGCTCATCAACAAGGCGTTTCTGGCCACAGAACCACCACAGAACCAGGTTTTTTTTTTTACACCAATCTGTCTAAACTCTGGAGACTCAAACACTCAAACCAGTTAATCTGGCACCAACAAGCATGTCATGCTCAAAGTCGCTGAAATCACTTTTTTCCCCCCAATTCTGATGTTTAATCTGAACATTAACAGACGCTCTTGACCTGTACAGTATCTGCATGATTTTATGCATTGAGCTTCTGCCACATGATTGGCTGATTGGATAACTGCATGAATGAGCAACCATAACCCACACAAGCATTAATAACATTTAATACAAGTTTACATGTAAGTTTACACCGTGAACCTTTCTACTATTCTTCTACAACATAACACAAAACGTGTGGTTTATTACAGTATATGTGATTAATAACTGGAATGGAGCTGTGAACAGAATATAAATATACTACAGGATGTCCCAAAAGTCTGCTTACAAACGGGACTATGTTTGCCAGCACCATGTCGGTTGTGCCTTCGTCAGTGGATGTTCATGGACGTCTACGTCTTTTTGAATCAGTGTTGTGTGTGTGATGTGCTCGCCATGTTTCCTGTTAAAGTCCATCGCAACCTTGCGACAGCTTCCCGATCCAGCCATGAGAATGATTTCAATACGTTCTTCTTTTGTCAAAGACATTCTGAAGAACGATAAATAATATAATTTAAACTATGAAGTTTTTTTTTTTTTTTTTTTTTTAAAGACTTTTAGCTTAAAAAGTGTGAATTTTCCCAAATGTATGGAGAATTTTGGGACACCCTGTAGTTATGCTGTATGTCTTTTAAATACTACAAGACATATCACATCCAAATATAGAGAAAACCTTCTTACATAAGTTCCTCACAGTTCTTCTCAGCGTGGGTTAGTACATGTCAAAAAGCATGATATTGGGTTGTTGGATTATCAATACCGTAAATTTAGCTTTTCCCTACTCTGAACAATTTAGTGCCACTAGACATATTTTGACTCCATAGAATTAAATTCCCAGAGCAATGTGTCCCTTGGGTGTGCTTGGGCTTCTGTAGATCTATATATGTGGATAGAGTCGGCTACGTGATGATGCTGAGTTAATAATGTTGGAAATTTTTCATATTTGCCAGAGACTTTTGGAAATCTTTGAATGTGGACACTATTCCCAGATTGTGTTATTAACTCAATACTTCTTCTAATCGTTTTATGTCTGAATTATTATTATTATTATTATTATTATTATTATTTTACATTTGGACCCTGTCTAATTAATAATCTCGCAATCATGACAGCAGTTGCATGTTAAAATAGAATGTGTTATTAACTGTCTAAGGAAAGAAAAGCTGAAATTCTAAGCGCTCTTCTCATGTTCATATTTTTAACAACACAAAAGTACAAACAAGTACTGTGTGTTTTATTCTGCTTGTGTGAAATTGAAAACAGATGCATCTTATCTGTTTAGAGTTCATGGCTTTAGTCAAAAGTGGTAACATGAAGCACAACGACAGTATGAAACAAACATTACCAGGATATTAACCAGTGTTTTATTCTAACCATGAATAATCACTAATGGTGAAGTATTCAAATGTTTAAAATGCCATTCAGTCTCCTTAGTTATTACTCCAGATGTTTGTAAGCAATACATTTTATGTTACCGGACTGTTGCATAAAAAACTTTAGTTGAACAACCCTGGTCAAGGTCAACTGGACAACGTGAATAAACTTATATAAAAAGGAATTATGACCGTTAGAACACAGAGCTGTTTTTTTTTTTGGCTTTTTGATTGCGAATATAATTCATCCTGATCCCCGTGTAATGATGTCGAAGCAACCCCTATGCGTCTCGATGTGTAGATCAACAGTGTTAACCTTGATTTGTTTTGGTTAAGGACGTTTCCACCGAGAGTTATGTCTTTGAATAGCGCTGCCGTTCTCGTCTGTAAATTTGCATGTTGTGGAAAATGGCCTTGTGTCAGCAAAGAGCCATTTCTAGCGCGCCTCACCTTGAACAATGTAATTATGTCACGATGTCGTATCACTTTAAAAGCAACTCGTGCAATTTGAAGGCTGGGAGGGAGGGAGACTAATCTGGAGGCAAAGTGCTGAGTAATCTTAAGCCAATTTCACTTTATTAAATTTCGTACAAAATTTGCTTTTTTCCCCTGTCAGAGCCCCGCTGAGTTCACAGAAGCCGTTCGAGCAAACTCCCGTTCATGTTATTACTGCAGTCTTGCCTTTTTTTCTCCCCCCCCCCCCCCCCCCCCCCTTTTTTTTTCCTTTTGACGGGTTTTGTCATTTTTACTTAGAGGCGAGGTTTGATTTTAAAAAATGATGGACATATTTCATATTAAACCATGCCTTAAATCCACTAGCATAAATAAAGCTATGAGGGTGACCTTTAATTTGGTCTGTTTATAGCTAATCCCCATTAATTAGGGTTAGGGTTAAACCAAGGTCACGGTTAAAAGCTCTAAACACACCATTTATAAACATACCATACCATTTAATCACGGAGTAAGTTCTCGCTTTGATATTCATCTTAATTATGTATGGTACGTAAATTTCGATGCACAGTCGCCTATAACTAAATGCTTTTCCTTTTTTTCTTTTTTTCCCCCCAGTGTGTTCCTAGGAGTAAGATGTGCATCATTTAATTTGATGATATGGTGAAATTAATAGCTGTGATTTGAGCAAAAACTTCTTCTTTTTTTTATTGTTAGATTATGTTTTTATTCAGGATTTGTGCAGTAGCAGACTTATAAAGGGTATAAACTTGTGTTTCCTTTCCAATATCCTCCACTGCACCATGTGTATAAAAAAAAATTAAATAAGGGGGAAAAAATTGGCTGACCTCCCGAGAACCCCTCCATTACCGGCTCCAACTCAATCACATGCCTAAAACAGCAGCATGTGTCCATCTTAATTTTCCAATACAGTTTAATGTCATATTTATGTAAATATTTTCCTATTTTGCTGTGTATTAGCGAGGAGAAATGTCAGCGCTCACATAAAATAAAACAATAGTGTCACGTGCTGGAGTGGGATTTAAATTGGATTCCTGCAGCGGGCAGCGCAGCTGATGAAGGTGAAAACAGGCAGCGCTTTGATTACATGTTGCAGGATCTTTACACAATAATCTCTCCTCCACATGTTATTTACATGCACTCTAATGCTTTAATCTGCACTGAGACCCACCGACACACGCTCTCATTGTGTATATAGAAATGCAAGGGCTAATGTTTTGTAACCGAGTTCTTCTACACCAACTTTCGGCACACCATGTCTTCATGGAGCTCGCTTTGTGCACAGGGGGCATTGTCATGCTGGAACAGGTTTGTCCTCTTAGTTCCAGTGAAAGGAAATTGTAATGCTTAAGCATACAAAGACATTCTGGACAATTTTGTGGCTACAGTTTGGGGAAGAACTGCATGTGGGCATGATACTACTCAGGTGTCCACAAACATTTGACCATATAGTTTTAATTTACTCCTGCAATTATCCAGTCAGCCAACCATGTGGCAGCAGTGCAGTGAATAAAATCGTGCAGATACAAGTCAATAACTTCAGTTAATGTTTACAACAAACAGTGATTTTTTTATTTATTTTTTTTGTATGTGGCATGCTTGCTGGTGTCAGACAGGCTGGTTTGAGTCGTTTAAAAACTGCTGATCTCCTGGGATTTTCACAGACAACAACAGTGTCTAGAGTTTACACAGAATGGTGCGAAAAAACAACAAAAAAGTGGTCCAGCAAGCGGCAGCCTGTCTGGTCCGATCCCACTGAAGAGCTACTGTAGCAGAAAAACTGCTGAAAAAAGTTCATATTGGCTAGGATAGAAAGATGTCAGAACACAAAGTGCACCGCAGCGTGCTGTGTACGGGGCCGCAGGCCAGGATTCCTGGTTTTGACAACACCCGATTCCCCAGATGTCAACGGTGATTCCGTTTAGAACTGTCAAGATTAAAAGCAGGCGTCTAGATGACGAGTTTAAATTCTATGCAGCTGTTGTAAAGGCAAACACTCCACCATCCTCAGCACCCACACACGCGATATAGTAGCTTCTTTCTGTTTACGGATGTGATGTGACCACGCAAACACGAACAACGTTAACCGGCATTTCCCGCGAAATCCGACCCGACAGCTCAAATTCTAAATCATTATTATAAGTTTACTGTTGCGAATCGGGGTGAGGTAAGGAGACAGATTTGAACACTGATTATTTTTTATTTATTTATTTTTATTTTATTTTTTTTGTACTTGCTCAATAATTGATTTTTGTTCATTTTGAACCAAAACAAAGTTCCGTACTGCAGCTTTAATGAAGTTATCATTTGTCCATAGATGAATACAGATAAATAGACTCTTTCTGCCTTCTCTAGTGTTCTTCCTCATAGTTGTTTCATTATAGCAGAGGGTCATAAGGAACACAGGAGCACCAGTAGTGTAATACTGCACATGCCACACAGGAAAGGATGTGGTTCATCATTCTAGATCTTAATAGGATGGTGTTTGCAGGTGAGTCGATGCGGCTCGCCTCTTGGACAAAAATGGCAGTGACCAAGGCCTGCGGAGAAGGCGGGAGGGGATTGATGTGGTTATAAATTAGTCCACGGCGCCACCTAGCTATGCTTCTCTCTGCCAGTTTGTCATAAGCAGTGGGTGATAGAGCAGGGGAAATGAGAGCCTCCTTTAAAAAAAAAACAACAAAAAAGCCTGTAAATAAATGACTGGTTATTATTTAGGACATGTGAACATTCAGTCATGTGAACAAGCACACATGCAAAGCACACATGTGCCTCCCATTGTCTTATTACATATGGCTTGGGGGGAAAATACAAATCGTATTTAAAATGTGAGTAATAGTCACTCAAGGGCAACTTATTGCAGGCCTGGTAGGTTAATAAAACAGTGTTTGTCTGTATTCAACCAAAATATTTTAGTAAGCAGTTTTATAATTGGCTATTCAAACTTGTTCTTAACCCGTAAAGTCAAAAGCCGCAGAATTATCGCATCATCATCTTAAAAATACTACTACTACTAATAAATAAATACAGAGGCAAAAGGAAAAACAGCCTGAAAACCAGAGTCCAGAAAATAGAGCTGTAAATAATCAGGACGAGCAATGGGTTTTCCTTTAAATAAATACCGATCAGGTTTATGTTGAAAGACAATAGAAAACGTAGCCCAGATATGCAGTTTACAGTATTTATAGCTGTAATATCGAGGTGCCACCACCGTAATTTCATGCCCCAATGAGAATGGCAAGGTCATAGCAAATGCTTCAGCTGAGCATGTGCTAATACGGTGACTCATAAACAGGCGCTGTGTGTATCAGGTGCACCAAATAATACAGTATAATGAAATACAGAATAGCTTTCCATTATTGTTCTTTTTTTTTTTTTTTTCTTCTTCTTTTTTTCTTTTTAACGGTGTCATCATTAGATATAATATATGGCTTTAAAAAAAAGTCATCTCCCAGCGGGTCGATTTGAAATAAAAGGGTCCAGGAGGTCGTTGTATATGTTTTGGAAACTGTAATAAATTTTTTTTTTTTTCTTTTCTTTTCGCGTCCCTTCCCTTTTATATGTAAAACTCCTCCAGCCCCCACCTCCCCCCCTCCCTCCGGCCACCTTGTTGTCTTTCTTTTCAAACTGGATCTCAAAGGCCTTTTTATTTGTCGTCCCATTTTCTTTGCAATAATGGCATCACAGGTAAGCAGACTAGCTGACTAGGCTTCAAAATCGACAAGAAAAAGTGAACGTGTTAATGAATTTGCCTGCGTCTCATTACGTAGAACAAGAAGCATTTTGTAGTTTCACACCAGGTGCTGTTTAAGAATTCAAACGACGTGACGGATATGCACGTATTTGTTTATTATGAAGTCTTTAGAACCAAATGGAGCCCCTATACATGCCAAGGTGAGAATAGAAACTTCTCAGGAGGGCTCGATTCTTTCTGGCTGTCCTGCAGGAGGTGATTTGGATCAGGCTGGGTTGGTGTGTGTGTGTGTGTGTGTGTGTGTGTGTGTGGCGTGGGGGGTGTCTTTCTGTCTCATTCAATAGTCTACCACCGTGCAGTCTGCAGCGTTCAGTTAAATGCTGAGTCCAGAGACACGTTTTTGCTTATTGGACAGCGCAGACTGACTGCACCAGCTCAGCACATGGCTGCGGCCACTTCCTGCCACTTGCACCGGCACGCAAGACAGGATGGCCAATATTTGCCTTAAATTATTCAACAATTTTCATGGGCATTTTAGTCCGTGAGACTGAACTACCCCAGCCTTCCGCCCCCTCCCGTGTCTCAGCCCATGTGTTCAGCGCATTTAAAACAATCTCCCCGTGCCTTTGACCTTAACCTAGGGATTTCTGCATGAGTGATAAAAGTGAGTAAATGGTCATTTTAATGAAAATGGTGGAGGTATAAATTTCATTAACACCCCCTCTGACAGGGGAAATGAGTCTACAGCAATATGCAGTTTTTTTCCTTCATAAAATCAGGCCCAGAAACCAGATTCTGCTCTGTGTTTTATTAATTTGGGATGATGAGTCTAGTGGTTACACTTAAGTAAATGTTGTTCTCTTTTCATGCAGGAAGGCTAAATGCACCAAATTCTCTTTAGGGTGTACATTGTCAGGCTGGTTTGAGTTATATAGACCAAGTCAGCATCAATCAAAAACATCACAACAATAAAAAAAAAAAAAACAACAACAATGTTTCGAGATGGATAAATCGGGGAACTCTCTACAGGGTTATCAGAGTTATTTAATCATATTTTTTTTGTTTTGTTTTGTTTTTTTTTGGAAAAACAATACTTTCAGTGACCCTGTGATTATATACCAAAATGATCAGATGTGTGTACATCTAAATTTTCACCAGTGTCATTCTTGATGTTGGCAAATCTTAATTCAGCCAAATTGCTATTGCTAAGTTTGCCATTAAAATTTGTTGTACCTTAGCGCTGTTGAATTCTTCATTCTGATTGGTCAGATGGTGATGATTTCCTTAACAGCCTGGATTAAATCACTCTTTCTTATATGTTATCGTTTCTATAGTAGCAATTTACACCAGGACTTTTCCAGTTTTTGAAGCTTCCTGTGAGTAGACATGTATATTTATTTATTTATTTGTTTGTTTGTTTGTCCACCCGACCATTTACTGTACCGCTTATCCTACATAGGGTCGCTGGGAGCCTGGAGCTTATCTAGACTTGGGACACAAGGCAGGGGACACCCTGGACGGGGTTCCAACTCAACGCATATACACTCACACATCCATTTACACACTACGACCAATTTAGAGATGCCAGTCAGCCCACAACGCATGTCTTTGAAATGAGGGAGGAAACCGGAGTACCCAGAGAAAACCCTCGAAGCACGGAGAGAACATGCAAACTCCGAGGCGGGAATCGAACCCCCAACCCTGGAGGTGCGAGGCGAGGACCCCCTATTTTGCGGTTACCCTGTAACACGACAAGCTGCATTTTGTTTTATTGACCTAGAGGGCGAAAAGAGGGGCTGGTGACGGACGACCATGTTTATAATTGCTACGTTACAGTAGATCACACGACTGTTCCGCAGAATTAAATGCAACTGTAAACGGATAAATAGTGTGTTGTCCATTAATTAATGAAAAGGTGTTAGCATTGGAAACTTTCTGTGGAACAAGAGGAAGAAAACACTTGGGAAGATGCTGTTATTGGAAAATAATCAACTTCACACACAACACTGGCGTGGATTTATTTGTCTTTATTTATTTTATTTATTTTCCCTTACGAAAGCACTTTACAATTACTAACCATGTCAACAGTTCTTCTCACATTACGACTGACATTAGATGTGTGTTTAGCATGGATGTCGTTTAAAACAGTATTGGACGTCTTGCTGTATCCCTGTTTTCACCATCATAGCCAATGCTTTTGTCAAATCTGTTATGCTCGTCACTTATGTTGTACTTTTACTGTTGAACACATGCGAGTTACAAACGCTCTGTTTGGCTCCAGATTCCCGTAGCTCTCATCTCCAAGCACACAGCGTATGGCATGGCCTTGGTTTTCATACCCAGCTGACAGTAGACAGGGCTGAACATGCAGAGTCTCTGTTCTCTGCCAAGCTCTTAGCTCTTGCTGTACTGTTTAAGCACATGTGCCACTGGCATTTGACACATTTATGATATATGTATTACAGCACCAAAAAAAAAAAAAACAACAGCTTGCTGTCTGCTGTTTAACTGGCTCCATTTGGAGTAAAAGCTCAGCCTTTTGGTTCTCTGGCAGACAGAGTCATATGAAAGTGTGTGGACTAGAGTGGTGAAATGCCCAGGGGGATGTCTCCAGTAAATGGGAGAGAGAGAGAGAGAGAGAGAGAGAGACACACACACAGACAGACAGACAACGCTGAACACACAGTGACGGATGACACTCTGCTGTGGACAAACAAAGGTCACAGAGGGAGTAGGTGTGGTGTTATACGGCACATGTATAAAACTCATTTGTTTAACTTCACGTTTTGATAGAAGCTGTATTCTTTTAAAATCCTCAGCTTTAAACGGGCACAATTTGCTTTTTTATGTGCCAGTTGTGAAGGGAGCTTGTAATGTTTTCACCACTTTTATGCGTTCATTAAATGTCCAAAGCTCAACTCCAGCTGTATGAATAGACACCCTCTAAAGGCCTGTTCTCTTTTCTCTTTTTTTCCTCCCCACACGTTGGTGGATGCAGTTTTGAGTCTTTGTTTACTTCAAATTGTTTAATAAAGACAAGACGAAGACCAGTGGCTGCACGAGGTGTTGGAAATAAACCCCTGGTTTTTTCCACAAAAGGGAATGTTAAAATTAGATTTTTTTTTTTTTTTCTCCCTTCACCCCCCACCACCACCACCACCACCCCTCTCCCATGTCATTTTCCATCAGAGACCTCAATGCAATTTAATCATGACTAAAATCATTAAAAAAGATCTGAAGATTAGATTATATTGGCATTTGCAAAATTATGTAATACATTTACATTACAATGAAGGAATTAAAATAATGCATTTTATCTGTCTGGGGTTTCAAAGAGCTCCACCTGGGGAAATAAGGCAGCTGTAAATGGACGAGGTCTATCTCGCTGCCTGGACTGCCAGTAATGGGGAAGATCTGTGCCGTGCCAGTCAGGGCAGCTTTAACCCTCTAGAGCTGATGCCTGTGATTATTCCTCATAGCATCATTGCAGTTAACCTAGTTTAAATCAGCGCTGGTGGTCGAAGGTTACATATAATCGTCATATGTAATGATGGAATATGTAAGTGATGTCATGTTTCCCATGTCTTGTTTCGAAGTGGCGCTCGCGTTCGTGGGAGTGTGTTTATTCATTACAGTTACACAGTGTAACTCATGCTGCTCTTGATTACTCTCTTCACCCAGGTTTGACCGATGAAGAGGTGGAGTTGGCCATCCAACGCTCTGGCAGTGTTGAGGACGCACTGGCTCTGAGTCCATCAGGACCTCCTCACATCATTCACAGCCCGCCGCTTGTTCCGGTACCGCACAGTGAGTGTTACTGTACCAGTATTTGTCATAGTTGGAAGTTGATGTACAGAAGATGACTATTGCTTTGTCCAGACTAGCGGTGTACAACATATAGTTCCCTCCACTAATATTGGCAACCTTGGTAAATATGAGCAAAGAAGGCTGTGAAAAATTGTCTTTAATGTTTAACCTTTTGATCTTTTGTTAAAAAAATTCACAAAAATACTCTGCTCTCATGGATATCAAGCAATTGCGAGCACAACACAGGTTTATTAATAAAAAAAAATCTTTGTTAAATGTAGGTGTGCAACAATTATTGGCACCCCTATGAATTCATATGAGAAAAAATATATTAATTATAATTATTAATGTATTGAAGTATATTCCCATTTATATTTTACGGGTTTTTTTAGTACATCTGGGTGACTAGGAACAGGAAATTCAACATGTTCAACCATGAGTTCCTGTTTCACAGGGGTATAAATATGAGGTAACACATAGGCCAAATTACCTTAGTCATTCATACCAATGGGTAAGATCAAGGAATATAGCTGTGATGTGCAGCAAAAGGTTGTTGCGCTTTACAAAATGGAAAGTGGCTATAAGGAATTAGCATAAATATTGAAAATGACTATTTCCACCATCAGGGCAATAATTAAGAAGTTCCAGTCAACTGGAAATGTTATGAATCAACCTGGAATTGGACGTGT
>JANDJT010000131.1:18554389-18570750 GCA_024331685.1 Stegophilus panzeri | reverse complement strand
CTCTCTCTCTCTCTCTCTCTCTCTCTCTCTCTAGCACTGAGTTTTTGGAGGGGAGGGGGGAGGGGGCACCCAAACTTTTGAAACAAGCGTGTTTAGATGATAAGAAGAGAGTGAAGTTCGTGAGGAAGAAGTGGACCGTGGTGTTGTTGAGCACACATGAAGCAATGGCTCAAAACACACACACACACACACACACACACACACACACCAGCACTCACTTATTCACATGAACAGTGTAGAATTAAGGATTAACTCGAGTGTTGCACGCGCGCTGCCAAACATCCTCTTCATTTAGAAGGAAAAAGCGTTTAACAAGAATCTTCGTTAACTTTTGAGATAAGAAAAAAAAAAAAAAGAAAAATAAATAAATAATAAATAAAAAAGTTCCTCCTCATGAATTATGGAAATGAACACATTTCCGCCCTTGTTTATTTCTATATACATATGTATAAAAATCATTTATTGTAATAGGCTCTATAAATCAAACGCATTGTCAGCGGATGAGAGAGAAGCGCGCGTGCTTGTGCGCGAGGCCAGCTGCTGGTAATAATTTAATGACGTTTTACAGGCACTATAAAAGGCAGAAAGCAGATGTGGCATTAAGTATTATAAACTTGGCAAAACTTTGAACAAGTGAGATGGATTTGGGTGAGGAAGTGCAGAGAAGAAGAAGACGGAGGAGAAAGACGAACAAAAAAAAAAACAACAAAAAAACAAACGAGGAAGAAAAGCAGGAAATTTACACATCCTTCAATTGCAAAGCTATCAATCACGCGCGCGTTATTCCTCTGGGAGCGTCTTTACATGCATATTTATCAGCTCGACGCAGCGCGCGCACAGCCCCGGTTATGACTCATAATCGTTGATATACTTTGATATATTTCTCTCGACTAAGACATCATTTGCTTTGCGTGTGTGTGTGTGTGTGTGTGTGTGTGGGGTCTAAAGTCAACTAGGCACAATGACCTAGCTGGGTTTACAGTTCTCTGTGTGTGTGTGTGTGTGTGTGTGTCCACTGAGTCAGGATGCTCTTTTCACTTGACACGTGTTAGCACAATTTTTTTTTTTTTTTTTTTTTTTAATGTTTACAAATTGAAATAAAAGAATCAGTTAATTCATATGTATTGTCTTAAAACAGTCAAATAAAATGAGATGCTGTTGTGTGTATATATAATTTTTTTTCATCTTACAGGTCAGATCATATCACAACACACGTGACGTGACGTGATATCCACGCTGTGACGTCTTGTAGGCAATTGCGTGAACCAGGAAATCCCACAAAATGCATTACATGGAAAATAAATCACATGTGAGAAATAAAATTGTGTGAGAAATGAAATACGAAAATAAAACTGATTGTGGGGGAAAAAAAGTTAAAACTGCATGGCCTACATGTGGAAAAGATAACATAAAAAATTAATCATATGACAAAAATCACATTAAAAAAGATAACCACATACAGTGCACAGGGGGAAACATGAATCATGCATAACAATGAATCATGCATAACAATGAATCATGCAAAATAATCACAAGTGAAAAATGAATCATGTGAAAGAATAAAGTGGAAATAAATGAATCGTGTGAAAGAATCACATGAAAATAAATTAATCATGTGAAAGAATCACGTGGAAATAATTGAATCGTGAAAGAATCACATGTGGAAATACATGAATCATGTGAATGAAAAACATGAGAAAATAAATAAGTCGTGAAAGAATCAGGTGGAAATAAATGAATCGTGTGAAAGAATCACATGTGGAAATAATTGAATCGTGAAAGAATCACATGTGGAAATACATGAATCATGTGAATGAAAAACCTGAGAAAAGAAATAAGTCATGTGAAAGAATCACGTGGAAATAAATGAATCATGTGGATGAATCACATGTGGAAATAATTTAATCGTGAAAGAATCACATGTGGAATCATGTGAAAAAAATCCCATGAGAAAAGAAATGAATCATGTGAAAATAAATTGTGTGAAGGAATCACGAGGAAATAAATGAATCATGGAAAAGAATCACGTGGAAATAAAGGAATCGTGAAAGAATCAAATGAGAAAATAAATAAATCGTGTGAAAGAATCACATGTGGAAATAAATGAATTGTGTGAAACAAATAAATAAAGGAACGCAAGTAAATGCAAAAGACTATTTGAAACAAAACATTATAAAGCGTTTGTGTAAATATGAATCGTATAAATTATAGAAGTTCGAATTATGTGAAGGTCATGTGATTATTGTGTAAGTGCTACTTTTAGCAAATCCCTCTCATTCCTTAACCAGACCAGAACTTCAATCCAATAATTCATCAAGTTTGCAGTGAACACAAAGCGGCGTCCTGAAAACACGCTGCGAGTGCATCAGAGTGCATTTCCATAGCTAAGCTGTGTCTACAGCAGATGTATTAATGACGACTGGGAGCTGAGATGATCGGAGCTCGCAGTGTGTGCATGTGTAAGTGTGTAAATGTGTGTGTGAATGTGGAAATATGTGTTTGAGTTTGTGTGTGTGTTCGTGTGTGTGTGTGTGTGTGTGTGTGTGTGTGTGGGAGAGCTCCTCCAGACACCTGCCGCCGAGCCCCGGCTCCTCTTGGGAACCAACATCTGAGAAATGCAATTTGAGAGCTTCGGAGCCACAAAGAGAAAGTAAACACACTGTTTGGGAGAGAGAAGGAGTAAACACTAATGCAGACGATGCTGGACAAATATGTATGTTTTTTTCTTCCAAAAAAAAAAAAAAAAAAGGCAGCGAGAGAGAAAGAAAAATAATCATAAATGCTTCTGTTGTCTCACAGGTGTGGGGCTTAAGGACGAATTTGATTGTGCTAGTTAGGGCCACTTGTGTGTGTGTGTGTGTGTGGGTGTGTGTGTGTGGTTGTTGTTGTTCAATATTACTTTTAAAGCTCAGTGATGATGAACGCAGTGCTTTACAGCACCGAAGGCCTTAGTGTGTCACACGGTTTGTATCCGAGACCTTGATCAGAGCGACACGTTTTCTTCTTCTAAAAAAGTGACAAAGATTAAATGCATGATGATACATATGTTGAGCTTCCTGCTCGCAACTTCCTGTTGTCACCCTACATTCACACTAGCGAACAACAAGCGACTGTTCCTTACACACAGCAATGATTTCATCGACCACAGCAAGCGGTGACGCGACAAGTGATATTTAAATGGAATTTTCTCAGTTCGATGCATATTAGGTATGACGTGACATGGCAACAAGGCATCTTGTCATACACGACCTCTCATTAAATATCTATAGAGACAATAACGAAATAGAATAAAGCTTGGAATGAAGGAGCAGAGATTTTTTGAATGTAGGTAGTACTTAGTATCTAGCTAAATTTGCTAATCTGCCAATGAAGCTAGTACGAAATCAAGCAAAAATACAATTCAATTCAATTCAATTTTTATTTGTATAGCACGTTGTATCAAAGCAGCTTTACAGAAACATATAAACACAGGATAGAGATTTTAAGTGTATGAATTTATCCCTATTGAGCTGGTGACGGTGGTGAGGAAAAACTAACTAAGATGATATGAGGAAGAAGAACCAGAGAGGAACCAGACTCAGAAGGGAACCCGTCCTCATCTGGGTAAAAATGGTTAAAAACAAACCATTTTCATTGCATTATTTAATACGTGAAATGCTTAGTTAGTCAGAACTAAAAAACAAAACAAAACAAAACAAAACAAAACAAAGAAAAAACATGCTGGACAGGCCACACCCACAAATGACAACAGGAGCAGTCGTGAATGCTTGCCAGTGTGAATGTAATGCAGCCAGTGACATTTACAGTCCTGAAAAAGTTCACCTCATGACAAATAACTTTAAGTTCCACCAGTTTAACTTTGTATATATCAGATTGAACTTTATTATACACAATTTTCCACACAATTTACCTCAAATGCAGCCGTTTCAATGCTAATGTACCTGACAAGAGGCCAATAGCCACCAGTTTAACAGCTATACTGCAGGTCTGCATGTTTAAGTCATTCCCTCAAACCTCATACTTGAAAAAACAAAACAAAAAAAACAAAAAACTAACAAACAAACAAACAAACAAACAACAAACAACAGCAACAATAGCACAATCTAGAAGCCGAATCACATTCTTAAGTTCTTCTGATTGGTCACAAGGTGTTGATTCATGTTTTATCATTCTCAATAGTTTCTTAAAGTGCAGCTATTATGCTTTTTCAGATATTACCTTTCATGTAGTGTGTTATATCGCTGTTTGCGAATGTAAAAACATCTGCAAAGTTTAAAAAATCAAAACGCTCGACAAACAGAGTTATTGACTCCCAAAAGAAGGAACCGATTCTGAACAGATGAATCGAGTCGTTAGTGATTCCAGACTTACTTCCTGTACTAACCTACATAGGTTTGTAACAAAAAGCTCCGCCTCTGGTCTTCATCGTCTGCTCGCTGACAGCGGTAGACCAATCACAACAGACTGGGCCATCTGTCCAATCAGAGCAGAGTATGATCTCTGAAAGGAGCAGTTTAGAATAAATCCTTTACAACGAATCATTTAAGGAGTCGTTTGTGACACTGGGGAAAAAACGGTAACGCCGCAGTTTAAATTATGAGCACGTTATAGTTTTTTTTTTGACCTCGGATGCATGTAAATCTATCGTATGAGACTTTTAAAACAAAATTAGGCACGTTTCAAAACCATAATAGGTGCGCTTCAATAGATGCTCCACATAAAAAGTGTAATAAGAATATCCAAAAGTGTTATTTAGCAAAGCAAAAACGTACAGTATGTTGTTGAAATGGTGATGTTTTCTGTAATGAGATGTTTATTTAACATTTATGGAAGGAGTCTCCAGTGTCAGTGCTTTGTAACAGTCTTCCAGACGGAGGAGTTTGTGTGTTGCAGTTCCTCAGTACTATGACAATTTTTAATTAAAAAAAAAATATTAACTTCAATAAAACAAACAGACAAACAGAGAGAATGGTGAGGTAATGACTATTTATACAGTAGCAGCTATAATGTAAGTAATAACATGAACTAACTTCTTGGATGTTCCACAGCATTATTAAATCTAACTATAAATATATATATATATATATATATATAAGATGAGAGTATGAGAGGAATTAAATGCTTTAGCACCTTCTTGTTGATTATTTTCCTGAAACAGCACACCCCACTGTGTGTTATTCTTTACATACTGGATCAGGGAATGGGATTTGGTGGTAATAATCCGGTCGACTTGCAGTTCTTAACACGTTATTATTGTGGTGATTTTCTCATACAGCAGACAAACAGGCCGACGCTCGCTGATCAGAGACGTGATTCGTTTCCATGTGATCGACTCAAAGTTAATAACGAGCTAATCAAAAACATCAAAATGATGTTCGCATCAAAAAAAAAAAAAGAAAAAGAAATGAACATAGGCTCGAAACAGATTGTTTTTCATAATCAGGCATGCAGCCGTCGCCTGTTTTGACACAGCTAAAGAAACACGGCAACCCTCTTCCCTTCATTAAAAGCAATAATAACGCAGGTGTGCGCAAAATGGCATGCTGGCAGCAATATGAATTATTAATGCCGAACTTAAGTATTATAACAGGAAATCGATGAACTTACCTGGCACAATTAAAATGCAAAACGCCTCATTTTTTCCATAATCCAGCACAGTATAATTACGGCTCTCTATTCTGGAACACGATAACTTTGGATTTTTTTTTTTTTTTTTCATTTTTTTTTTTTCGATAGCACACAACACCTGCTTGCTTTGTTTACACTTGTGTGTTCTCTCTCGTATTACGGGGAGGGTGCTCAGATGTCCTCCTACCTAATGCTGTGCAAAGACACTTTCTGACAAGCCGCATCTGAAATGCATTCATTCTCATATACGGAGAAGACTTTAACATGACCGATGATATGGCTATGCAAATGATCTACAGTGAAACCAGCATGTGGGTGTTTTTTTTTGTTTTTTGTAGGTAAATGACAATGAAGCGTTTGTTCATTTTGCCCTTTGGAAAGTACAGTGCATTCTTACAAGGTGGAGCAATACTTCATCCGTAATTACTAATCGTTTAGCAACACGGCATGAGTGCATGGTAGATTGATTTATACCACGGTGCTGTTGACTTATAAAATCTCCTTGGACAGAAGGTTGATTCGTTTTCTATAACAGCAGCACTGACAGTAGTGTAGCTGCAAATAAATGAGTCATGTATGAAAATCGAACGTGGAAAACAAATGAATCATGTCGGGGGGGGCGGAAGCACATGTGGAAATAAATGAATCATGCGAAAACATTACATATGGAAATAAAAAAAATTGTGTGGAAAAAAATCACATGGAAATAAAAGAATCATGCAAAAGAATCACATGTGGAAAACAAACCATGTGAAAGAATCGTGTGAAAATAAAAGAACTGTGTGAAAGAATCATGTGAAAACAAAAGAATCACGTGAAAGAATCACTCGTGGAAATATATGAATCGTGTGAAAGAATCAAATGTAGAAATAAATGAATCATGCAAAAGAATCACGTGAAAATAAAAGAGTTGTGTGAAGGAATCGCGTGAAAATAAAAGAATCATGCGAAAGAACCATGTGAAAATAAAACAATCATGTGAATCAAATGTAGACATAAATGAATCATGTGAAAGAATCACATGTGAAAAACAAACCAGGCAAAAGAATCACATGTGAAAATAAGAGTTGTGTGAAAGAATCACATGAAAATAAACGGATCGTGTGAAAGAATCATGCGTAAGAATCACATGTAAAAGTATTAAAAGAATTTGTGTGAAAGAATCATGTGGCAATAAAAGGATCATGTGAAAGAATCACATGAAAATAAAAGAGTTGTGTGAAAGAATAACATGAAAATTCATATGAAATAGTTACATGTGGAAATAAATAGACACGAAAGAATCACGTGAAAATAAACGAATCGTGCAAAAGTATGAAGTCAAAATAAAAGAATCATACAAAACGTGATTAAATAACACATGGACAACACATGAAAAGTCCACTACATGGAAAAAAAAAATATTGTAAAATATTGTAAACAAGTTGTGTAAATATGAATCGTATATATTATTCACATGTGAAGGTCATGTGATTATTTTGTAAGTGCTACTTTCAGCAAATCCCTCTCATGCCTTAACCAAACCAAAGCTTCAATCCAATAATTCATCAAGTTTGTAGTGAAATTCTGCCAGAACACAAAGCGGCGTCCTGCCAGTGCATCGTCCATAGCTAAAGTGTGTATATAGCAGATGGACAGAAGGCTGATTCATTTTCTATAACAGCAGCTCTGACAGTAGCGCAGGTTTATATTAATATTCACCGTTAATATCTTAAACATAAATTTAATATGTTTCTATAGTAACAACATACACAAGGACTTCCACATAAACATATTAAAAATAAATAACCTGCAATTGTCGAAGTTTTCTTCAAGGAGACGTTTATTGAATATTTCCTGAAGGAGTCTCCAGTGTCAGGGCTTCGTAACAGTCAGACGTAAAACTGTGACTTTACGTTTTCCCACAAACGTCTTCATGACGTTGTGTTTTGTGGTTTCTACATTTTTATTATTCACTTCAAGAGAAAGTGATGGAACAATTGTTTACAGATAACATCTTTTATGATAAAAGGAACTAACTTGATTTATGGAAATGGGAAAGTCATCAGGACAGAGGAGTTCATGCCATGTTGCTGTGGTCTTAGAGGACTAAAATACGTCAGGACATGCTGTTATAGGAAAATAATCAACTTTAAAGCGGTAACATTAACTCTGCTTTTTTGCTTCGGGCCTCATTATCCGATCGTTGATTATTTTCCTTGTGAACTGTGATTCCTCCGACAGCAACAAGAAATATCTGAATCTTATGCAAATTACTGCTGTAGTAAAAACCCAAATGATTGGCTTTGGTAAATTCCCCATTTAACAGGTTGTACCACATCCTTGAAATCTCTAATGTCACAACATTTAGTTCAAATTCAACAGCATCAGACACTCAAACATGGAAAAACCTGCTTTACAGTGTTCTGGGTGTTATTGTCATATATGTCAAATAAAAACACCACTAGACTGTAAATATATTGGTTCTAACAATTTCTTATTTCAACTTGAAAAAAGTTGGATAGGCCACGCCCACACACCACAACAATCGACATCAGAGACTTTTCACTTGCTAGTGTGAAACCAGGGTAATGCTCCCCTTTGATAATGAGTAGACACAATAAAAAGTGATTTTGGCTTGATGATGTCATCTATATTTTAAACAATGATGGTAGCTAAAGAAAAGAAAAAAAAAAATGATTCTCAGGTTTTTGGGGGTGTTTTTTGGATCTTCCTTTGGAAGATTTGAACAATGGAAACATTTATAAAGTATAAATGTAAACTACATATCTTTCGGGGACAAATTTAAGTGCAAATTTTTAAAGAAAAAAAAAAAAAAGCATCTGAGACTTTGATAGTTATTGAAAAACAAATGATCTTTTTTTAAAAAATTTTTTGGAAAAAATTGCATGAAAAAAAAAAACATACCCATCATGCATGAACGTAGACTGGACACACTTGATGGACATGTTTAAGTGCAAAAAAAAACACAATGCGTCTAAGAGCCTGCTAACCAATCACCGGGGCGTTTTTGAGCCCAAACGGCAGAACAGCTTGTGCGAACTGCAACATGGGAGCCGCGTTCCTCTTTTGGCAAGTCAAACTTTATCAGCACAAACATGCACAAATGAAAACAAACACATCCCGGCTTGCTAATTACACACACGTCGGGCACACCGTCCACCGGTTTTGGCCAGACGTTGGGATGACCCGGTTGTACTTACAGAGCGCTCAAGGAGCGAAGGGGTTTGATTCGATAAACACGGCGCCATTTTTCAAGCTCATTATTCAGCGGGTGAAGTTACAAATGGCGCCGGCGACGCCGGGCTGGTATCTCTCGGGCCATGTGGCCCGTTACCCTCGCCAAATCCTGCGCCACTAATTTTACTAATTGCCTGGGCACGGCCTGAGCTTTCCATTGGTCCGCACAGCCGCCAATGTCACAGCAAGCTAATGAGGACTAAATAACGCACGTGAACCTCTCTAATTGCTCCATTTCTCATCGTAGATACCATTTCTGCAATAAGAGCCCGGATGCCAAAACGCTCGCAATATAATTATTTTGGACAGCGCAGCCGGAGCATTTCCAAAAAACATTACGAGTCCTGGAGTAATATTAGCTTATTTATATATTTATTATTTGAGCGTATTGCGGTGCATAATCAGTGCTCATTTTTTGTTTAAATGCTTCTTGGCCTTTCGTTTAGGAATCAATATGTAGATTCTTCTCAACAAACTCTCACTCTCACCAACTCTCTCTCATTCTGTTTTCCCACAAGGTGTGTGAACAATGTGGGTTATGCACAAGTCTATGTTTTGATGCTGATTTCACTAATGCACATCTATCTTCATGCCACCTGGGGCTGGAAGCGTGTGTGTGTGTGTGTGTGTGTGTGTGTGTGATGTTCCCGGTCTGGCCACGTTCCCATTTGTGCATGTTTTTTTCCTTTTTTTTTCCCCTTCCCTCCCCACCTTGCCTCCTCACATCTACACGAGAACATGTGCTGAATATTTGAATATTTAATGCTATTAAAGCTGAAGCAAAAAGAGCGCTATTACTTATTTACAGCCTCTGGCCTCGGCGGAGCATCAGGTGGTCCGAGCAGAACGAAGGCCTGCGTGTCGCAAGTTATTGACCAATAATCTGTCTTAATTCTTGTCACATCACGCTTAATAATTCACGTGGGACGTGCGTTTACTTTTACTTTTTCAAGAAGACGCTTGGATTATCTTTACGATACGGTGCGAATTGTGGGATATGGTGCAATACGATTAAATAAATGATGATGGCAGACAAAATAGGGTTTAAGCTGAGAGCATTCGCCATGCTGGAGGCCTGTCTGTCAAAACGCATAAAGTGGAGATTCACCGATTCATTAAAAAAAACTGACAATAGGTGATACATTATATTGTTGTTTTTTAAAAAAAAAAAATATTATTCAAATCTTATTTGAATCATTAAGAATCATTTTGAAAGCTTTTATACATCCATTATAATCTATGCATCTGGATAATGAGGCGAATACATAATGAGTGCAATATTCTATAGTTTTTAATCAGATTTTAATGGCATTTATGGTAAAGTGAGTTAAATATATTACATCATATAATCAAGGTAATTATTATATACACATAATTAATTCATTCATTCATTAACCATTGCATAAGGTATAAACTTAACGACCGCATTTGAGAATTCGTCTGTTAAATAAATAAATAAATAAATAAATAAATAAATAAATCAATAAATCAATAAATCAATAAATCAAGCACCCTTGCTGGACTTACACTTTGTACTTTTTAAAAAAAAAAATCCATTTATAGTTGCTGTGGAACGTCCAAGAAAGAACTTAGTTATCATGATCAGTATGCAGGAATGCACAATCGGTGGTCGAAGTAAGGACTAAAACGCTCCAGGTCGTGCTGTTAAAGGCAAACAATCAACGGCGGCTTGTTGAGATGAAACGGAGCTATACTGTCCCCACGCTGGAACGGATTATTTTCCGATAACAGCACAGCCCAAAGCGTTTTATTCCTCTTGTACCACAGAAATTTCCCAACACATTATTTTATTCATCAAAGAACTGCACGTCATAAATTTTTTATCCGTTTATAGTTACATGGAACGCTGCTGAACGTCCGCAGAACCGGTTAGTTCCTGTTATCGCAAACTATAACGGGTATAAATAGTCGTTCCTTCACTTTCTCTTAAAGACAAATAAATAAATAAATAAATAAATAAATAAATAAATAAATAAATAAATGCAGCTTGTTACAGGGAAACAACAAAGCAACATTTAACAACTTTACCTGTGACTGTTGCAAAGCGCTGACACTGGAGACTCCTTCCTTGAATCTTAAATAAACGTCTCCTCACAGAGAACTTATCAACAATTAGAATTACAACCATATCAACAGTTACACATTGTTTTTTAAAACCTGAATTAAAGGACACTAGGATAAACAACTGACGTTGATAAGTTCATAAATATATTTTTAATCATTGTTCTAACAACGGGGAAGCAATGTATCGAATTAGTAGATTTCAAAGTATCTAAACTACTTTGTTACAGCGTATATTTGTATATATGTGAATCTCTTTGCAATGATGACTTCTCTAAATGATCTGATGATGACATGCATTGCTGTAGAGGTGTGGAGATTTATTCATTCAATTACAGTACGTGTGTACGTGTAAGCATTTTATATCAAATAAAATATCCAATATAACATACAAAAACATTTATGTATTTCTGGAGGGAAAAAAATAGCCTCCAGAGCTATATGTCTTATAAAAGATTTAAACGTTTTTAATTGAATCTGATTCGCTAATTAAGTCACACCGAGTTAAATAAATGTAAATAATAATATATTACACAGATAACATACATCATTTGGTATAGTTATTTTATATTATACATCATTTGGAATAATACAGTAGTAAACAAAGTTCAGAGAATATTGTCGCTTGATCCAATATTTACGTCATTATTTTGTTTAGTCAGATTAAGGCTGATATATATATGTCAATATTTTAATTTGTTCAGGCTGAAATCAGCATCTATATCTAGTATTTAAATAAAATATGAAAGATGGTATGCAGGCTAGTAAATCTGAACTAGTGTTTTGTTTTAGTTATAAAATTTTTTAAAATGGAGATACACTACACTACAAATGTAAAAAAAAACTAAAAAAAAACAAAAAACAAACAAACAAACAAACAAAAAAAACCCCACAACAACTACTATCTAAAGCAGGCATTAGAAATGTTACAGGGAACAAAAACCAAATCCAAAAATGAACAAAGTTTTCCAATGAACGTTAGCAAATCAGCACGTCCCGTCTAATCAGATTCAAGAATTCAATGCACTGTGGGACGAGAAGACAAACAAAACAGTGTCTGATTAATCACAATTCTTTTCAGTTGCATTGTTTTTTCTCCCCTGTGCAAAAGGACTTGTGTTCATTTGTGAGTCACAAAATGAAAAGCCAAATTAAAGATCACAAACTAAAGCTCTTTCACACGACTGGTATACCTAATAAACTGGCCATTATTAAAGGAACCTTGTACAATACCCGTTAAGAGACGAAACCCTCTCTGCACTGGCTGCCTGCCCTAAACACGACGGCGTATTAGAATCGCAGTTTGGCCTTGAACCCTGACAAGTGAAAGAAACGTGTTAACCGGGCGATAATTGAACCAAAAAGCAAACATTTGCTGTTCACTTCCTGGTAATTGCGGTCATGACAAAAAGCTCCCGGGCTTTTTTTTTTCTCGTAGCGGCCTTTCTCTCTCAGCGAGAGCCACAAATAGCCGGGCACTTAATAAAAATGTCCCTGTAATCAGGCGGTACAGAGGGAATCCCAAACCAGACACAGGGGAAGGGCAGTTTATGAAAATGAGCGGCATGCTACAGTAACTGTGACACGAAACGAGAAATAAACAACACCATCCCTGAGTCACTGTGGTTACATGAACTTGTTTCGCTGGCGTTTCCCACACAGATCTCACACTTTTACGTTTAAAAAAAAAAAAAACAACATAAACTTTTATCAGTTTCAGCCAAGTAATAACACAAACTGCACGCTCGTTATTAGACGCATGAGTATTTTTGGGCCAAATATTCCGTTAAACAAGGTCGTGTTTACTCGTTCAGATATTCAAATCAGCACTACAGTCGAGAATCCTTTAGCTCACGGTGACAACATGTTCGACACCATGTGGTGTCTTTTTGCACCTGCGCTAGAGGGCAAGGGTCGGTCAGAGGCCTTGTTTACTTTTCAAGCATCTGAAAATTGTCTCTGCATTTTAACGCAAACATTTTTCTCCGTAGCCATGACACTTTTGTTTTATTTGTTTTGATTTGCGCATCTCATCAATCGTTCATCAACTTAACTGTGAATATGATTAATGGATTAAAATGTGGTCAGAGCTACGAGTGTGAGGTGTGTGTGTGTGTGTGTGTGTGTGTGTGTGTGTGTGTGTTACAGGTGCTTGATTAGGCACACGGCCCCATTTGCACGCTGCACACATGTTGCATAGATGAAAGATTAGAAGACATAACCACACACACAACATAAATATTCGAAAGGAAATATGTAAAAGCCTCACTTTCACTACAGATGTGCATCATGCTGCAGGAGGAACACTATTTATAGAGGTTTTTTTTCTGTTTTTGGAATAAAATGTGGTGTGAAATTCGTCAGCGTGGCGTTAGTATGTCAGTAAGAAATGTCTTATTGACAGAAACACAGGTGTCAACGTTGCTAGCATGAAAATTCTAGCAGGCGCAGAGACAAAACTGAATTTGACCACAAAAACCCCTAGTGTATGTTTTTAATGTGCGCCAAGCAACAGTAAGAAAACCGCTCCTCCTTTCTTTTATCTACCAAAGAGATCAGAGTCCCTCCCATTTGTTTTCTATTTGCTCCCAATACCGAGGTTTGTGAATTCACAGGACAAAGTTAACCCAGATAACGACAACATGTAGAAAAATAACTGCTACCAGATACAATGGTAGCAATGGTAGCATCTGGTATCCATCCATTTTACATCGCATGTCCCTTTCCCCTTCAGTGAATTCGGCAAATTTTTATTCATTTTTGGTCTGAATGCTGATTCATCTATGAAAGCAGAATCTTTTAACCAAAGAACACTTGAGGATCCCTTTATTTTCTAAGAATGTACACCATTTTGTGTTGATTGCGTAGGAATTGTGGTTGTGTCCTAGTGGCCAGAAGGTTCAATCACAAAGTTCAAATCCCTAGAGAACCAAGTAGAACCTCTTTAGAAATCTAGGACCAGGTTAACCATGCGCAGAACGCTTTAGGAACCTTTTTTGAAAGAGTCAACACCATGGTGTGTTTGTTCGTTATAAAGCAGTAGTAGCTCAATAGTTAAGGTTCTGTCCTAGAGTTCAAATCTCAAGACTGCTAGAGAACCATTGTTTGCACCTTGATACTGGGTGGAACTGAGTGGAACCTCTTTGAAAATCTAGAACAATGTTACCCACCCACATAACTCTTGAGGTACCTTTTTTTTTTTTAGAGAGTCTACACCATTATGCATTTGTTAGTTAGTTATAAACCAATCGTAGCTCAGTAGTTAAGGTTCTGTCCTAGCAGCCAGAAGGTTGTGAATTCAAATCCCAGGACTGCTAGAGAACCACTGTTCTGTATGTATGATTTTCAAATAACAGGTTGCTGTCTAATATAACACCCAGGTCTTATATTACATTTAACTGTAGTGGATGAAGTAACCGTACATCCTTCTAAATAATCGAGTGTATTCTAAGAGCTTTTGTGTACAGATTTTTGGTCCAATTAGCAATATCGCTGTTTTATCAGAATTTAGGAAAAGAAAATTACCGGTCATCTAGTCTTTAATGTCTTTAACACGTTCTGTTAACGTGAGAAATTTAGAAATTTCATCTGGTCTTGTAGAAATATAGAGCTGAGCATCATCAGCATAACAGTGGAAATGAATCACGTGTTTTCTAATAATATTTCCAAGGGGCAGCATGTATAAAGAAAACAGCAGGGGGCCTAACACTGAGCCTTGCGGCACACCGTACTTCACTGCCGTTACGTTAGAAAGTTCATCATTTAAACAAACAAACTGGTAGCGGTCAGACAGGTAGGTTCTAAACCATTTAAATGCCTGTCCCTGAATACCAATGTAGTTTTGTATGATCTGTGGTGTCGAACCACAGCACTAAGATCAAGTAGGACAAACAGTTCCATGCAGCCTTGGTCAGATGCAAGTCATTTGTCATTTTGACAAGTGGAGTCTCTGTGCTGTGATGGGGCCTGAAACCTGATTGAAACACCTCCAGAACTCATTTAATTGATTAAAAATGAAAATGTGAGTGATTCAATCTAGAAACAGAGAGTTTCCATATTAGAGTGCTTCAAGTAGCGAAGAACTTTTAACTATGCAACCTTTAAGGAACCTATTTTTTTTTTCCCTAAGAGTTATAAAAGAATGCATCAAGATTGCAAAAAGAGTGAAACAGTTTGAGCAGGAGATTTGCTCCCCAATGATTTGAAGACCTACTTTTGTGGGGTGTGTATGCTGTGGTGTGTTTGTGTATGTGATGCTTTATTTACCAATGCCCTGAGATTGCAGGTGGTGTCCCTGCACTATATTCCAGTGCATCAAACTCTTCGAGTTTAGCGCTTCAGCTTCCAGCAGCAAGGCTACCATTTCAGCGTGAATAATAAGACGTGGCGAGTTATAAATATGTTTTATACCACAGCGCTTTTGCATGACGGATTCCAACTGATTAATTTTCTATAACAGCAGCTCTGAGAGTAGTTCCAGCTGCAAAGCAAATCACAGGATTATATCAATGCACTGCTATATCGATTCTACAGTAACGACTTACACAGGGACTTTTCTGTAAGGAGAAGTTTATTTAACATTTATGGAAGGAGTCTCCACTGTCAGGGGTTTGTAATAGTCAGAGGTAAAGCTGGGTTTACAATTTGCGCTTTCTCGGTAGCATGACAAGCTGCGTGTTTTTTGGGGGAGGTTTTTTGTGAGAAAAAAAGAACGGCTGGTGAGGGAACAACTGTTTATAGCTGCTATTGTGAAAGTTCATTCCTGATGTTAAATGTAACCACAACCCAATTCCGAAAAAGTTGGGACGCTGTGTAAAACGTAAATCAAAACAGAATGCAATGATTTGCAAATCTCATAAAGCCATATGTTATTCACGATAGAACATAGAAAACATATCAAATATTTAAACTGAGTAACTGTAGTGTTTTAAGAAAAAAAAATAAGGTCATTTTTAATTTGATGGCCATAACATGTCTCATAAAAGTTGGGACGGGGGCAACAAAAGGCAACCAAAGGAAAAGTAAGTGTTAGTAAAAAGAAACAGCTGGAGGTTAATTGGCAACAGGTCAGTAGCATGAGCAGCATGTGCAGTAACAGGTCAGAGTCTTTCAGAAGTAAAGATGGGAAGAGGTTCACCGAAATGCGAAAAACTGCGTTTACAAATTGTGGAACAGTTTCAGAATAATGTTCCTCAAGGTAAAATTGTGAAGACTGTGAATATCTCATCATCAACAGTACATAATATCATCAAAAGATTCTGAGAATCTGGAGAAATCTCTGTATGCAAGGGACAAGGGTGAAAATCTATATTGTATGCCCGTGATCTTCGGGCTCTCAGACGGCACTGCATTAAAAACAGGCATGATTCTGTAATGGAAATCACTGCATGGGCTCAGAAACACCTCCAGAA
>JANDJT010000131.1:18534347-18548717 GCA_024331685.1 Stegophilus panzeri | reverse complement strand
ATAAACACATGCACCTGCACAAAACCTACATGCATAAACATAAACACACATGCACCTATGCAAAAAATGCATGCATGTACATAAGTAAACATGCATACACATGAAAATGCAAGCACTTACACAAAACACACATGCACTTATGCAAAACACATGCATATACACAAACACATACGCACCTATGCAACCACACATGCACCTATGGAAAACACACATGCATAGGCACTAAACAAACATGCACATAGACATATACAGAATATACACAAAAAAATACACACAGACACATACAAACACTCATGAACATACAGAAACACACATGCTATATACATATACATAACATAACTATAAACACGTCTGTGTGGAAGTTTCGACTGTCTCATTTTGTGTACATATACAGTATGTGTGTGCGATCTGTGAACGGCCGAGTGACCAAACTCCACTCATTCTTGCATCTGGCACCTCATCTGAGAAACTCTCGAGGTCACAGATGTTTTCCAGTTTGCCCGTAAAAGCCACACATCATCTTGTCTCTATGGAAATGTCATATTGCATCATGGAAAACGATCAAAAAGTTCCTATTCTGCAGCATGTAGCTGTCTAACAGACAAAATACAAATGAACAAAAACAAAGAGGGATGGGTCAAAAAAAAAAAGAGACAGAGACAAGACAGTGTCTTGGTGCAAACATTTCACAACAATGAAACACATCGGAAGCCATTTCGCTCACTCGATCACAATGCTACTGACCCTTTTCCTTTGTAACTCAAGTGAAACAAGCGCATTTGTTTTCTCCCAGCGCAGGCAGATGCTGGATGTGTGTGTGTATGTGTGTGCGTGTAGGAGCCCCACCTTATAGTGAAACAATAAGCGAGGAAATTGTCTTAATCCGGGGAAGTTGAGGTTGCTAATATGATTAGGGTGTGGATGGCACTAATAAAGTGAAGCTTAATCAATCACACCGAATCTTTTCCCTCCACTAACCCCTGCTACCTGACTGGGCCATCTGTTAACATCCAAACTATATGACAAAAAATCTTATACGCAATTAATATGTAAACAACAATCTAATTAAAACGGACAAGCTCCACACTCATGCCACCAGGGAGTTCTCGTCATGGTGTAAATCTTACAATAAAATTTAATTTTTTTCTTTTCAGTCTCCCCTACTAGTCCGGAATACATTAATACACAGATATGTGTGGGATTTTTATTTATTAATTTTTTTCTGATGGGACGGTGGAGGAAATGCGATTAGGGTTCATCAAAGCACGTACTAATTGTTAGGTTGCGCTGGGGCACCATATGTACTGTGGACCCCCCGAACGGCCTAGGCTGGGCATCCAGTTCTATCTCTAATCTGGTTTCCCTCCATGTTAATGAACTCCCCTGATTCGGGATATTATCTTGCTCCAGAAATATGATGCCTTTCAGCTGGGTCCAGCAAAAAATTTGTTCAAGTCTGCACCAAAGTGTGAAACGTGATGCTGAAGAAACTTATTTTACGCCAGCGCTGTTAACTAAAACTAACATTATGTTAACATCGTTAAACAAAACAAAACAAAAAGAACCGATGTTAAACCTGCTGGAAAAAAAAACCCCAACAGAAACCCTCATAGAATTTGTAAGGGTTTTAATGGTTACTGTATTGGTTTTAATGGAAACTCTAATGGTCCCTGTGGTTCTCTACTGGTAATTTGTTGCCTTGTATTGCTGGCATGTCATGTCTAGTAGATATGATTAAGGACCATAGTAATGGTTGTAATGGTTAGTTCTTGGCTGTAATGATATTTGTAGTGGAAACCATTAGAATTTCTGTCATGGTTTCTATAGTTGTTTTTTTTTCTCAGCAGGGAAGTTAAAGTTATGTTAAACTAGAACTAACATTTCATTAACATTATTGTAAACTAAAACAAACATTACGTGTTTACCTATGTCAAACAAACACTAAAATTACGTTAACATTGTGTTAAACTAAAAATAAATAAAATAAAAGCCTGATTGTCCTAGCAGCCGAAAGTTTTCCAAAACATAACGTTCTACAACATCTTAAGATGTTGCTTTCTCCGCTTGGTAGCGTTTTCTGAACATTAGCGAGATAACTAGCTAGCTTCTTTAACAGTTTAACAAACACGCTAACTTTCCATGTTTTTAGAAACTACAGAGACTGCGTTTTTACAGAACAATGATCAAAACAGCAGCAGATTTTTTGACATAGTAGGGGTGCGGAAAAAGCGTATACGGTTACTGTGATAGAAGTATGGAGTATATGGTGCCCCAGGAAGGCTAGGACTGGCACTGCGTTCGAGTGAAATAAAAGAAACATGCTAACTCCATCGAACTATCTTCACTGCATGCACTAAGCGTCACCTTTACTAACTTTTCTCACGACCTTGCTAACGCATACAGTACTTACATTAAAAAGAATGTGCAATACAGTCGCAATACATGTTCTCCTGTCTCCTGTTCATCTTTTTTTTTTTTTTTATGATATGAGGGCATGCACTTTTCTCCCACCACCCCACCATCTTTTATTTCCTTCTCTAGTTGCCTACCTCAAACGCACGCCCGCACAGCGGTAATACGATGTTTCCCAGAGGGCCCATCAATTCCTGCATGTTGCAACTACAGAATCAGAGGCGCCATCAAAATCTAAACAAGATCCGTCAGCAATTAAGGCAAAGCAGAGGGACATTAGAAAGTTGAGCCGCTATCCGGCCTACTTTCTCTCCCGTTCCCTTCTCAGCGGGCGTGAGGAATGAGCCTGGCTCACTCAACCCTCTCTGCGGATGCCCACACATACCCTGGGTCATCTATATTCCACCCAGGCCTTGGCAATATTGATATTGGCAGGCAAGCCGGCTGATATCGGGGACATAATGATGCAATTAAATCTGGAAGCATTTTACTATTATTGGCGAGCGAAGTCTAAACTCCCACCTTTCCCGCCCCCTCCACAGTACACTTCCCCCTTTATTTTAGGAGGCAAATATGATTTGGAATCCATAAGCGCAGAAGTGGAATGGGTGTAGTCGTAATAAAGAAATTCATCTTGTTGTCTTTAGTTCATCCATCATTGCGTTGTTCGAAGGGTATCAGTGTAGCTGACGGGGTGCTTGATGCACTGGCGGAATGGGCTCAGTGATCTTGTAATATCCATATTCGCTGTGTTTAAGTGGTGATATATTTCACGTAATGATTAATTTTCAGTCAAGGGAAATCTCATGTTTGACTCAAATGCACTCCGATGGGAAATGAATAACAGATCCCACCTCTGCTTGAAATTTGCAACGTACTATTAAAGCCATCAGGAAAGGTGTGTAAAATGCATTTACTCACATTTACAACTTCTGTGCATGAACAAAAAATGCAAATCAATTCACCAAGCCGTATTTTTTTAGTAGGTTATCTACCTTGTAAATAAAAAAATGCAAAAAAAAAAAAAAAAAAAAGAGGGCTTTCGAACCATATGCTGTTCCATATTTTTTTTTTCTAGAGGGGAGATGGCTTCATGTCACTTATGTTTCTGATTAGCAAAATGATTTATGCCACGTTCGTTCAGAAATTCAGCTTGCAAATGAGAAAATGCATTGTGACTCAACCAGATGTGCACAATAAAACGACATTCCCATTGTAATCTGGGGTACTTAGTTTATATGAAGCCAATATAAGGCACACTTGAATGTGGCCGAGTCACTCTTTTTAAATTTTGACTATAAATGATTGGAAATAAATTGTGTGTTTTATGCCCGATGGCATGAGTGGGTTGATAAATTAGGAACAGTTTTGTACCCCGACTTATCTACAAGACAAACCTGGCGAAGATCACAGGGATTAATTGCCTCCGAGGTGTGAAACGGCGCGTTCCCATTCTTCGCCACACACTCGGTGCCTAAACAATGATTAATCACCCTTTAACTATCCTCCAGAGGATCCTGCCGGTTGCCAAGATGGGAAAATCCGTGGAAATCCGCGTGGCGCAGATTCGGAGGTAATTGCCAGGTACATGGAACACAACCTGTCCCCATCCGTTATCAGATTAGAATGGTGTCACTGAGCAGAAACGCAGTAGGTAGGCCGCTGTTCTACCCCCAAATCAAACATCTTTCCATCTCTGATGTCATCGGTATGAGGCCTGATGGGAGATTTGGGGTTCAGGAAGAGTTTCCGAGCCATATACCGATCTCTACAGTAGATACTATTATTAGGGTTAGAACCATGGTGTGGCTTTAGGTCAAGGTTTGGATTAGGGTTAGAGTCAAGTCAAATTCCAGACATTGGCAAACAGGAGCATGTTTCAAGCTTGTCATTTCCATCCAGCGAAGCCGATCCATAGAATCATGACAATCTGGGATTAACTGTGATGAATTGAGTGTAAATTTGTTGCATATGGTACGCAATATCAATCAGATTCACTTCATTTGGGGCCAAAGCAGAAAGCTACAGTATGGTATTCTTATGACGCTGTATAACACAGAGCATTTGCAGTATCACATTCACATTCATTCATTCATCTTCAGTAACTGCTTCAGTCTATCCCGGGAACATTGGGAGCGAGGCTGAAACATACCCTGGACGGGACGTCAATCCATTTTAGTAATTTGACTGCCTTGCAATAACCTAGTAGGAGAAAATCATGATCAAAAACAATGATCAAGATGCTCAGGATGCTTGCGACAGAAAATGACTAGAACTTTAGCCTTCAATTTTAATAAACTTGGACGCTGAACATATAATTATTTTTAAGAAATGTTCACATACAATGCAACGTATCAAATTCTGAATGCTAGATTTCTTATTAACTATGTAGACGATGCTAAGAGTATAAGAGTAATGTTAATACCTTGGCTATGCATTAAGACACGAATGGCTTGCTAGCTATATTACTTCTCAAGCAGTGGTACGACTTAGTAACAGTGTTAACTTGGGTAATTTGCTCAATCTTGAAATATCCTAGAAAGAGTCAATTTTTGGAAATTTTTGTTCACATTTAGGCCTCTTGCTACAGAAAGTCTCAAAATACGTCTAGCAATGTTAACTCTGGAAATTTGACTGAACATTGATGGAGAAATATTTCTAAAAACAATTAACATGCAGGACACTTGCTATAGAAAGGGACATATCCTTCACTTAATAAAGGTACTAAAGCTAGGAATGTAGACCATGTTGTGAAAGCTTTTTTTTTTTTTTTTACGTGTACGCTACTTGCTGCAGAAATTAGCAAAAGACTTCTAGCAATGTTAATATGGAAATTTAAATGTCTTGAAATAACCCGGTTGGAGAATTTCATGCAGGATTCCTGCTACAGAAAGTGTCCTAAACTTTATCAAACTTTATTAAATTGTTAGAAGTAAGAACTGATTATTTTAAAATTATTAAATGCAATAGAACCTACCCACCTTCTCAATGTTTGTCTCAGAAATTTGGCTGTATTGCAATAACCAAGATGGAGGAATAAAACTGTTGTCATGTTGGCAACTTGCTACAGAACGTATAAGCGGTAATGCTAATACCAACTATGGTTTGTTGACTTCATACCTTCAGAAGTTCCAAATGCAATAGAAATATAAAAGGTCAAGCCTCAGCAGTGTTTTTAGAGTTTCTGATGCCCAATAATGTTGGATGATGATGGACAGATGATGAGCTTTTGCAGTCCAGAAACTCAAACACATAACTTTTCAAGCACACACATCCCTTTCAGACATGTGACAAAAATACCCATGGCTTTCGTTTTTGTTTTTGTCCAATGGAAAGGAAAGAAATTTAAAAGAACCACTTCTGCTCCTTGGGGAGGATGGCGAACGACTGTTTTTTTTATGTGGTCAGTTAGGAAAAAGAGGTTAGTGTTTAATATTTGATGCCACCTGCAGCAAAGTGGCAGTTGCAGCTAATGTAGGTGACGGATAAGCACGCAGGAATCCCATGATGCCTCTGATGGGCTGCACGGAGTTAGCGCATGCCTTTATCTCTATTCTAACTGCATATATCAAATGGATAACTCGTGTTGTCTCTAATATGCATTAGGAGTGGAGTGACGTGTGGAAGCTGGGCTGAAGGCCGCGACACCTCATGTTAATGCAGTCATGTCTCAGAACACCATGTGCAGTCCCACACACACACACACACACACACACACACATACACACACACAAAATGTGTAGTCTATTAGCCTCCATAAAACAGAACAGCATGACAGCAAATCTGCAACTATAGGACTATCGATTTTCCTCGATTATCTATTTTATGCTAACTTGCGATGGACTGATACAGATTCTTGTCCAGTACTCATAGAAATGCTCAGACATCAATGTCTGATATCAGATGGTATTTCATGATTATTGATCAAAATATCAAGAGGAGGGACTACAACATTTTACTACAATACAAGAAATCTGACAAAACATTTAAACAGTATCTTTAACCGAGAGTGAGGTAGAATAGATGAGTGAGGACGGTTATTAAAAATGATGCATGAACACAAAGGTAAACAAAGGTTAACTTGAGTGTGGAGCATGAGTGAAGCATGAGAAACTTTATCATGTGAGAGCACTTCACTTCTGCGAGCACTGAGCACTCAGACAAGCACTCTTTGGATCTACACTTTGCTCGTGAGTCAAGATACATTTCATAACACTCATTTTTTAACGACCATGCTTACTCATACTGGTCTGTACACTGAAGTCAGTCACGCTCGCACTCTTTATTAAAGATACTATTATCTTAAACATGACACTCATCACGAGGAGGTCGCTGTTAGTAGCACCCAACAGCAATCAATATAAACAGACCTGTTCGATTAATACTAAGAATTTCAGTATCAGTATTAATATCGATATTCAGTCTCTCCATTATTTCACGATTTTGCGATCGTAGAAATGAACGCAAAAATCAAGCAAACTCCGCAATATTCTGAGGATTTTCCGCAGATTTCGGACGAGACACGCCGTGTGATGTCATCACAACACGCTTTCAGCCAATGAGTACAGCTGAGAGGTCTTGTTTACAAATAAACATCACTGCGAAAGACGTTTTGTTGCGATTTCGTCCAATTCGAGTAGTTTTCCGCCAGAAAAACGCGCAAAAAAAACGCCGCAGCAAAATCGAACACTTTCGACCGCAACGATCACAAAAAACTCCGTGAAATCCTGTAAGGACTGGGCATTAATAAGTACCAAAAAAAACCATGTTCTTAGTCTGGAAAATTTCATCGATGCAGCCTTAATACTAACCGTAAGTGAGTGTCTCTTTTAGTTATCAGTTGGTGATTAGTGATAGTCGTGATTACTGAAATACTACTGGAATATTTTCCTTTATTATTTTGAAATGAAACTAGGAATATTTCATTTGATCTTCAGATGTGTGTGGTGCTGCTGTGTCTTTCTCACACGGATTAACTATCGAGCAGCAAGACACAGCAAGTTTGTATTAATGTTTTAAGTGTGCCAATACTTTAATCACACGGACGAGGTTGCCAATACTTTAATCTTTAACATTTAGTGAAAATATGGCTGGGCTGTCGCAACAGAAGGCCTCTTTTTGACCACAGCGTGTCATAATGCTGAAAAGATGTTGCCGTTTATTACTGGCTGAGCTCGAGTTTACCCGCATTCGTGTTGAGAAAAGATGTTCTGAAACTCGCAGGTTCATTTTTTTTCCTTCTTTCTTTCTTTCTTTCTTTCTTCTTTATCTCCTTATTTAGCAACGTTATCCAATTAGCAAGGGTCACTCGGCTGTGATGACGCCAGACGATACCAGGACCACAGCATTACTCGATTAAATAATCAAATATCAACATCTTCAGCCACTAATGAAGCCAAGAATCAACAGCACCATTTTTATGGACTGCTAATATTCCTAATAAACTGCTTATCAAGCACTCTAGAGGTTTTTTTTTATTCCCCCGCTAGTGTCTCATGCGCGTGTTGGCTTCGTTTGAATGTGTGACTAAATGTGGACACTTTGACACGTCTCCGAGCGTTAACAATGGCAGGGCGCCGCTGGCGGCGTGGAATTAAAAAGACATTTTTGCACCTTGTTACATATTTTCACATCGCCACAATATGCAATCTGTTGTGTTGAAATAAAGCAGAAAATACATACGAACGCTCAACAGTGTTAATCAGTGTAATTTATACGTTCATAAAAAGGGGGTTAGGCTAGGGTGACATTAGATGTGCTGTTAAGAAGCTATGATTATACGCATTGACTTAATCAGCACAGATAGAAGACAATTCAAAACATATTATTTTCTTTCATCACATAACAGGTTTTCGAGAAAATAATTCGAGGGGGCCGAAGAAAAGCACAAGAACATAAGGGCCGCCCCGAGATCCACGAAAAAATCTCCCAGCTTTCAATTTGGTTCCGCATTCATCTCTGCTCTTTCTCTAAGCTGGCTCCTCGAATCCATTGCTTCCTTTTGTCCTCTTTCTGCGAAAAACACAATCTCAACTTGATTACCTCCTACTCTGTCATTACCTAATAAGATTCCATGCTCGGCAGACGCGCGGGGCTTTCTCCAGTGCCACGCGGCGCGCTCCGTGCAGTGATTGCACCTTGTGCAGAAGACTGTTTGCTCAACACTTCCCAGCTTCAAGGGCCATTTCGCCTCATTCCGGCACAGGTGGCGAATGTGCTAGAGGTCGCCTGCTGTAAGTAACAGTTAATTAACATTTGAATCACTTTTCTTTTTCGAAAATGTAAAGCACAAGAGTTGGTGAGTGTGGGGTTGGGTGCTTGGGTGGGTTTGGGGGGGAGGGGGGTTTGGAGAAGGAGTGTGGTGGGTTTGGTTGGGAGGGGGGGAGGGTGCTCACGTGCCAGGAGAACGCCTGGAGAAGTCCGCGAGGAGTGTTTCTCAGGTCTGACGGCGCTTCAGCATTCATTACTGGTGTAAATCATTGAAAGAGGAATAGTAACAGACAGAAGGAAAAAAAAAACTCCACAACAGCAGCATTATAGATACAGTATAATACAGTACATATATACAATATAAATACAGTACACGCTGTGTTATACTGTATTAGATAATATACACAGATACACAGATCAACCATAATATTAAAACCACCTGACTAATATTGTGTAGGTCCCCCTTGTGCCGCCAAAACAGCTCTGACCTGTCGAGGCATGGACTCCACAAGACCTCTGAAGGTGTGCTGTGGTATATGGCACCAAGACGTTAGCAGCAGATCCTTTAAATCCTGAATGTTGCGAGGTGGGGCCTCCGTGGATCAGACTTGTTTGTCCAACACATCCCATGCTCAATAGAATTGAGATCCGGGGAATTTGGAGGCTTAAAAGAGTGTACTTGGTCTGAAACAATTTTCAGGTAGGTGGTAAGTGTCAAAGTACTACATGAATCTACATGAATGCCAGGACCCAAGGTTTCCCAGCAGAACATTGCCCAAAGCATAACATTGCCTCTGCCGTCTTACATTCTTCCCATAGTGCATCCTGACGCCATCTCTTCCCCAGGGAATAACGCACATTCACCCGGTCATCCACATGATGTAAAAGAAAACGTGATTCATCAGACCAGGCCACCTTCTTCTATTGCACTATGGCCCAGTTCTGATGCTCACGTGCCCATTGTAGGCGCTTTCGGTGGTGTACAGGGGTCAGCATGGGAACTCTGATCATCTGCGGCTATACAGCTCCAAACACAGCAAGCTATGATGCACTGTGTGTTCTGACGCCTTTCTGTCATAGCCAGCATGAACCTTTTCAGCAATTTATACTACAGTATCTCTTCTGTGGGATCAGACCAGACGGATTAGCCTTCGCTCCACACGCGCATCAGTGAGCCTTGGACACCCGTGACCCTGTCTCCGGTTCACTGGTTCTCCTTCCGTGGACCACTTTTTGTAGGTACTAACCCCTGCGTACCAGGAACACCCCACAAGACCTGCTGTTTTGGTGACGCTCTGACCCAATCTTCTAGCCATCACAATTTGGCCCTTGTCAAAGTCTCTCAGATCCTTACACTTGCCCATTTTTCCTGCTTCCAACTTATCAACTTCGAGAACATGCTGCCTAATAAATATATCCCACCCCTTGACAGGTGGCATAATGAGATAGCCAATGCTATTCACCTGTCAGTGGTTTTAATGTTATGGCTGATCGGTGTATGTATAAATACAATAAGTGATCTTAGTATTATATGGTTTTATCTCCTATTTATTTTTTATCCAAGATAGAACATTGTAATACTGTGGTCATGATATGCACACTGTACCCACTACACATATGAACTGTAATGTTCAAATGAAATGTTCTAACATGTTGCAGGTCTATCATTTATTCCCTTCTTTTTGCAAACCATCAGTGTTATCATCATCATTATAAAATAGTTTTTAACACAGCTAACATTAGCTGTTTAGCTAACGTTTCCGACCCAGCTAGCCACCCACCCATGTTCATTGCAGTGGTAGCTAGTTTCAGCTAACATCATGAAGCTTTAAACACACTGTAAAACCGGATAGTTCATTTAACTCAAAAATTTTGAGGGAACTAATTACCTAATTAACTAATTAACGAATTAATAAATTGATAAATCAATTTCTTTAAGCCAAATACACTTAAATATAACAAAAAATTTAACTCAAACTTGTTATATTTAAGTGTATTTGGCTTAAAGAAATTGATTTATGAACTTTAAAATTTTGAGGTAATTAGTTTCCTCAATTTTTTTGAGTTAAGTGAACCTCATCCGGTTTTACAGTGCAGGTGCACTCGATAAATTTTGGGTGATTAAAGTATTTCAATCTGAACAAAATTGTGGTGATTTTTTTCAAAGGGGATGGAATGGACTGCATTAGCAGTGGTGGCTCAATGGTTAAGGTTCTGGGTTATTGATCAAAAGGTCAGAAGGTTGGGGGTTCAAGCTGCAACTGTTGGGCCCTTGAGCAAGGGCCTTAACCCTCTCTGCTCCAAGGGTGCAGTATCATGGCTGACCCTGTGCTCTGACCCTAACTTCCCTATAGGTTGGGATTTGCGAGAAAATAATTTCACTGTGCTGTAATGTATATGTGACAAATAAAAGCTTCTTCTTCTTCTAATCTTTAATTTGCCATCTTCTTGCTACGAGCTATACTGTATTTGCTGATGCACATCAAGATCGTTCATTAATTTTAGCCAAAAAAATGAATAAAAAACAAACAAACAAACAAACAAACAAAGGAGAAATACAAAGGAGAGTTTTTTGTCATTGTAATTTACTATTTTGAAGCAAAAAACTATTTCCAATATCTAGTTTACATGTATTATATAGTTTTGTTTTGTTTTTTCACAAACCCTAACAGATCTCTTTTACCCTTCTTTTTTTAACCCGAAGGAAACTGCAATACATCACACTTTAAATCTATTATCTAATAATAAACCAGGCCTTCTGTTCTCTTCCTGTCAGTCACGGAATTTTGGTCTCTTGGGAATTTTACACCTCCAGTGAATCCATACAGTCATTATTCTCTTGAGCCATTCTGAAGCTAAAGTGTGCTCTAGGGAATAATATCCAGCATGCCTTCTGAGTTTTACCTCCAGCTTCTGTGACAAGGCTGTGAAATGGAGCTGCCACGTTAAACAACAGGGAATTTGTTTACTGAGGAAATCACTGAGAGATAATTTTAGTGTAAGTGTGTGTCTATCCTTTGAGACCGTCGTTGTTTTTTTGGAGGTTATATTCCTTTAAAATGATGAATTTGGTGAATAAAGATAGGAGATTTGAAGGAAGGTTGAGGAATTTTCATTCAAGAGGTGAGGGGAAAGAGTTTGTGAGAACATGTAAGAACAAAAAGATGTCAGGATAATGTGTGAGGACAAACGGTGAGGATGTGACTAATGTGAGGATGACATTTCATTGAGTTGGAATACTGATGAAGAGTGAGAATGAAATGAGGAATTTTGTTTGTGAGGACTGAGGAATGAGTTGGGTTTAAGTGAGGATGAGGAGGTTTACTGAGTGAGGTTGGGGAGAGATGATGAAAAGTCAGGATGAAGCGATGTGAGAACAAAGTGGTGAGGTGAAATGAGGATAAGTAGGACAGGGATATGAAGTAGGGGTGAAGGGAAGATAATGAAAGATGAGGACAAAGTAAAGATGATGAACTTGAGTGGATGAGGATTGAGGATGAAGAATATAGATGAAGTGAGAATAAATGAGGATAAAGAGATAGTAAAGTGAGGAGTAAGGAGGTTGGGTAAGGATGAGGGAGGTGAGTAAATGTAGATAAAAACTAATGGTGAGGTCAGAACGAGTCAGGGTAGAGGGAGGATGAGGATAAGGATGAAGAGTCAGGGTGAAGTGAGGATGAGGCAGGTGTGTGAGTGAGGTAAAGTGAGGATGAGGAAAAGGATGAAGATTCGGGATAAAGTGTGGGTGATGGTTTGCAGTGAAGTGAGGATCTGGGTGATTGAGCAAGGCTTGAGATTGAGGTTGAACGAGGATGAGAAATGAGAGAAATGACAAAGAGTCAGGATGACGTGAGGATGAGGCACGTGTGTGAATGAGGTGGATCTGAGGATGAGCAACGAGGATAAAGTCTCAGGATGAAGTGAGGCTGAATGTGGATAAGGATTTGCAGTGACGTGAGGGGGAGGAAGGTGAGGGAGTGAGGTTAAACTAGAATGATGCATGAGGATGAAGAGTCAGGTTGAATTGAGGATGACTTAAGTGAGTGAGTAAGGATTAGGAGTGAGGTAGAGTGAGGATGAGCAATGAGGATAAAGTCTCAGGATGAAATGAGGTTGAATATGAATAAGGATTTACAGTGGCGTGAGGATGAGGAAGGCGAGGGAGTGAGGTTAAATGAGGATGAAGATGAAGTGAGGATGAAGTGAGTATGACATGGGTAAGTAAGTGAGGATTAGGAGTAAGTTTAAGTGAGGATGAGGAATGAGGGTGAAGACTGAGGATGTAGTGAGAATAATGCTGGATGAGGATTTGCCGTGAATTGAGGATGAGGCAGGGGATTAAGCGAGGATTAGGACCAAGGATGAGGAACGAGGAGAGAGTCAGGATGAAACGAGGATGAGGGAATGAAGATGTGAGCAAGAATTACAAGTGTGGATGAAGATTTACAGTGAAGTGAGGATGAAGCAGCTGAGTAAGTACGGATTAGGAGTGAGGTTACTTGAGGATAAAGAACGAAATGAAGCCAATGAGTCTGAGTGAAATGAGGATGAGGAACGTTGTTGGTTTTAAGGAGTCAGGTGTAACACACAGGTAAAACACAATCAGCTGTGAGGATAAAGAGTGGTGATGAGGTTGGGTGAATGAAGAAAACTTGTCGGGACGAAGAGTTGTGATGAAGTGAGGATGAGAATGGTAGATGGTGGATGAAGTCTGTCACTCTGGTCCTCTGGACTGAAAGAGTAGTACCCGTCAGGTGCAGTAGTTTAACACAATTTGACAAAAAGCCGCACCACAAATGATTTATTAGTTGTTTATTTTGCTCCAAACCTTCCTCGGGGCCAGAAATAAATAATTCCCCAACGGCGTATCTTCAGTCCATTAATTCTAGTCAAAATCCTGTCCAGCTCACGTGGCATTCAACCAGAGAGCTGAGCATGAAATCCAGGTTCCAATCCAGAGTCCTTCAGTAGGGTCCAAAAGAATACTGTTAGCTGTTGGATAAATGGTTATTATAAAACTGAAATATAAAAGGTAGTTTTTGAAAAAAAAAAATTCAAGATATGTTTTATTACAGATTACCCAAAATTGTCAATTAAATACTGCAAACAAAATCAATAAAAATCATTTTTAGTTCACTTATACCTATAATTCTTGACTATTTAACTTGAACCTATTTCTCGGAATTTTTCCAGGGTGTTCAAAATGCTTCACTGAATCTCAATAAACTGTTAACACACCAATTTCTATGAAGTGGTAACACACACACACACACACACACACACACACACACACACACACTTTGAAGACAAGGTGTTAACTGTTGGCATCTTTTAACACATGATACACATGACTTTCGGCCAATAAAAACACACCGTTTAGAACTGCAGACTGTCAGAGAAGTAATATTGAAGTCAAATATTTCACGTTTAAAAGTAAAAAAAAAAAAAAAAAATCAGTTACTGTGCAAAAGATAATATTTAAGCACAAAACATAACTAAGGTGCTTTCAAAAAAATGTAGAATGTCTCACTTTTAATTTCTGTATATACAAACTGAAACGTTTAATAAAGAAATGCTGGTCTTTGGAGTGACTCTGGAAACTGCACTTCATAAAGCATATAAACAACAAAAAATTCAATTAATATAAAATGTTTTTTTTTTTTTAGATCAGTTCAGTTTACATTTGAAATTCAGTTTTATTTTTGAATTAATGTTCAGTGTACATTTCAAGTTCAACTTATTTGTATA
>JANDJT010000131.1:18475258-18511727 GCA_024331685.1 Stegophilus panzeri | reverse complement strand
AGAAAGAAAGAAAGAAAGAATTGGAGGTAGTATGCTGATAAAATGAGAAAGAAAGAAAGAAAGAAAGAAAGAAAGAATTGGAGGTAGTATGCTGATAAAATGAGAAAGAAAGAAAGAAAGAAAGAAAGAAAGAAAGAACGAATTGGTGGTAGTGTGAATAATTAAATAAATAAATAAATAAGGAAAGAAAGAAAGTAAAAAAAAATAAGTATTGGTAGTGGAGAAATAAAGAAATTAAGAATAAATAAAGAATGATAGAAGAAGGAAGTTGCACAGTTTTTTGATAAAATGAGAGATAAAATAAGCAAGGAAAAAGAAATAAGTACTCTTGGTAGACTTTGTTGTTGAAAGAAGAGGGAGAAAAAAAGAACAAAAGAAAGAAAGAAAGAAAGAAAGAAAAAGGTAAACAAACAAACAAACAAACACAGTGGGGTGGATTATTAACCTATTTTCCTGCATGTTATTCCTCTTATAACAAAGCAATTTGCCAAAATTACAATTTTTTTTATTTATTAACCAATGATGTCATACTTTTTATCCATTTATAATTACATTCAATGTTGGGGAATGTCCTCGAAACAAGTTAGTTCCTGTTCTCACTTACACTACAGTAGCTACAGTGTAAACAGTCGTTCCCTCACCAGCTTCTCTCTTCTCTTTTCTTTGCTCTCTTGGAGTTAAAAAGACAAAAAACAGCATGTCTTGTTGCCAAGAAACCACAAATTCCTTACTGACTGTTACAAAGCACTGACACGGGAGACTCCGAAACTGTTCAACATCTCCTTACAGAAACCTTATACACCATATCCACAATTACACAGCTTTACTCTGTGGTTAAATAACTTCTTTTTTTTTAATCAGTTTATTACATTTAGATGATGTGGAGCGTCTATACTTCATGTCCCTGTGCAAGTTTGTTACTATAGAAACGATAACGTATTAGAACGAGCGCTTTAATATTAATCTGTGATTTGAATTATAGTTACTACTACTATCAGAGCTGCTGTTGTAGAAAAGTAATCAACACCTTCTGACCAATCAGATTCGAGAATTCAGCAGCACTGTTGTGTAAACACTGTTAATGCTTCATTTTTAACTATTTATTTTTTTTTTACTTACCGCCTGCAGTGTTGTTTGTCAGATCAGCAACATGTAAAAAGGATGAGGTTTATGCTATTGGAATCCAGCTGAGAGAGACAGTACCACACACACACACACACACACACACACTCTCACAAACACACAAGTCAGGAGAATGCTTGTTAAACTGGTATTCTGATAGCTTTATCTCCAGTCAAGAAGCACCACAACCCTTGAAGCTCCTAGATGGGCGGAAGATTCTCCTTCCTGAACGGCACGCTTTTTTCCCCCTTCTTATATTATGAGATAATACCTCCCGTTTATTGGATTTCCAACCATTTCATCGAGCTCAATCTGCCTTTTTAAGGTGAAAAGAAGAGGGAGAAAAAAGACGGCATTGAGCGGCAGCGCGTTTGTTCACGGCATTGTGCTTGATGCAATGTAGGTCAGTGTTCTGCAGCGGCGAAGATAAGACTCGTCGAACAAGTGTTGTGTGCACTTACAAGAAAATATCTGTCAAAAAAGCAATTGACAGATCTACACAGATGTTATGGGTTGTTTTGGCTCCTGAAGAGTTCCTTCGTCATTAACATTAAAAACAACAACAACAACAACAACAACAACAACAACAAAAAAGGCAGGCCAGAGATTTGGGCCTATCTGGCACGAGTGGCAGCAAAGCCGGCCTGGCCCAGGTTGTTATCTGTTCTGCACAGAGGTGCAGCTGTTTAGCAAATGGATTTGTTGATTTTTAAAGGGAGAAAGAAGGGGGGCGGGTGAAGAAAAATCAGATACTGACAAGAAACCTCAGAAAAATGTGCGCATTTCATGCAAAACCTTACCTACTGCTTTGAGAGTTCACAATATTTTTGGAAATGGCATTTAAGAGCATGGAAAGATGCTTATTCTCTCCGTTTCCAGATTTTGTCCCTTTCTTCATTTTCCAGTCTCCTGAGGGTTGAGGATGCGACCCAGTGAGGGGCCCAGTGAGGCTGCACACTTCGGTGAGGGTGCAGATGCAGCTGGCAATGGTGCCGCCTTTGTCTGGAGCTATCCTAGCCCAACACACACACACACACACACACACATACACACGTGGAGGAATTCTGGCCCACGGAAGAGTCCCAAAGGGGTGGGAAGATGGCCACCAGCCACTCAGGCTTAGCGGGTGGCTGCCTTCAATGATGTTCTCCCTCTCTCTCTCTTCCTCACACACACAGTTACATGACTCATGCCCATTAGGAACACAGGGCACACATTTTAATCTTTCCTCATCATTTTCAATAGCACATGCTATGATAAAACAGGAAAAAGAAATCCGATTACTTCAATATTTTTTTATGATTAACATCAATATTGTGCCAAATTATGACATTAACGTTAATTTATTATTCATTATTATGTCCAGAAATGTAAGGAGTTCACAGATAACCCCTTATACTTCATGACAACTTATTAATGTTGTGAACATTTGTGAAAATAGCTTCAAAAAATTCTCAGAAATCCCAAAGTCTGATTAGCGTATGTTAGCTAGCTGCCTAGCATTAACAGTGATGATTGGGATTTCTAACTAAGAAAAAAAAATACTGTCAGGTTAGCTCATTAGCTAGCCAAGCATTGTGAAAATTAGGAAGGTTTGATTTAAAAGATCCTCAGATATTTTGTCATGTTAGCATGTTAACTGGCACACTTTCAAAATTTACTGTTAGAAGTTTATAAATATGACCTAAAATAGTTTCAGGTATTCTGTCAGGTTAGCTGTTAAACAGAAAGCTCGTGTTAGCAGTGAATGTTCATGAAATCCTCAGAAATCCTCTCAGGTTAGTAAATGTTACCCAGGTTGCTAGTGTTAGCAGGGAATGTTTACAATATGTTTCTAAATATGTTTAACAATCCTCCAGAAATCCTGTCAGGTTAGCTGATGTTAAACAGCTAGCAACTGTTAGCAATGAATGCTCATGAAATCCTCTAAGGTTAGTTAGCCAGCTAGCAAGTGTTAGCAGAGAATGTTTAAATGAATAGAAATTCAATTTCCTTTCAGAAATCCTGTCAGTTTAGCAACAAGGGCTTAAAAGGTTTTGCACAAATTTGCACCTCTCATTCCTCGTGCTAGCTTACTGTGGCTAGCTGGCTAGTATTACTAGTAAAGGTTTTTAAAAGTTGCAAATATGATAAGGGGATATAAAAATCCTCTTAGAAATGTTGTCTGGTTATCTGATGTTAGCTAACCGATATTAGCAGTGTATATTATGAAGATTATTTGGTAATACAGCTTAAAAATTCTGTCAGGTTAGTTAATCCTGCTAAAACTTGCTAATAATGTGCATAAATACATGTATGCTAATAAAATCCTTCTACTTAGAAGACATATATTGATTCAGTTAGACACAATTACAATATTGTGATGCATGAAAATGTATTTAAGTACCATTTTTATTCATAATATTGATATTTTTGCCAAATACAGTGGGGGAAACAAGTATTTTGCTTGCATTTCCTCATTTGTAAGTCGCTTTGGATAAAAGCGTCTGCTAAATGAATAAATATCAATGTATTAATGTAAATGAGGTATGATTACTTACAGAATTCAGCTGGTTCCTTGCCTTAGAGAACTGCTTTTTCTTAGCGTGTTCAATACTTTTTTCCCATGTCATTACACTTTATTACACACAACTTTATTTATGGACTTTAATGTTGTGAATTCTTTATATTTCCAGATTTCTTGAGTTAATACTGATGTCTGGTGAAAATTTCATGTGAATAGCCTTCTTGGAAATATATTTACTGATAAAAATGTTGACGCGTTCAATACTTATTTCCTCCACTGTATCTTGCCCCTGCTTTGACAAAGTGCAACTCTTGAATCGAAGCAGTAAATAAAGCGCATGCTCTTAACTTACATTAATTTAGATAACTTGTATTTTATACAGAAGTGCCAGTCAGTTATTTAAAAGCGTTTCATTTATTAAATGATAGACAAACGCAGCAGACTTTTGATTTATTCGTTTGTGACATTTTTCCTTCTTTCCCCTCATTCATTTCCGCGCCTTCTTTCATTTCATTAATTTATTGAGTGGGCGTCCAAACTAACAATTAAGCTATTGTAGAGGGAAAAGAAAGCCGGAGAAGATGCCGTCGACAGTGATGATACTCGGATATCACTGTACTGCAGTCGTGACTCCACTCTTAACCCTGAAACACACACACTCACACACACACACACACACACACACACACACACAAACCAAAAAAAAAAAAAAAACATACTTCCAAGATTTCCAAAACTCAGAGTCTGCGCTACTAGAAATTCAAATAGAACAATGCACAGAAACAATCATAATAAAGATTTTTATTTCATTTATTTATTTACATGTATTCAACCTCACAATCTCAGGGTCACTGGTTTCATCCTGAACTCAGATTACTGTCTTTGTGGAGTTTTGTATGTTCTTCGTGTTCTTCTGTGTGGGTTTCCTCTGGGTTCTCTGGTTTCCTCCCACCTCTTAAAAATATGCTGTGTACACAAAGCATCTCATTTAAGGTGTATTCCCACCTCAAACCCTTTATTCCCAGGACGGGAGCCATTTAATAATTTAACAGTTACTCAAGTGGCCCAAATCCTTCGTAGCCTCAGTAACACTACAGTGTTGAAACTTGTGACTTTTACGTACGTCATTGTTACCGTAGAAACAAACACCTCACTCTGGCTGGCTAAACGCGTAACCTTCACATAGCTTTCAGGTTACACATTATATGAAAAACGTTCTGTGCAACTTGAGATTTGCACGAAGCAATTAACTAATAATAAATAACAAAAGCCGACACACAGCTATTAAACATATTTACATTAGCTGTGCACCTTTACAAGCACACTTTTTTTTTAAGCTTTACTAAACGTGCTTTGCTCGGACAGAATAGATTTTTTATAGTAAAAATAATCGTGCTATAAATGAGTAACACATATACTTCATGTACTGTCTCTCAACAATAATGACCCCAAAACAAAATTCCATTTAATATGTGTATTCAATAATATCTTTTGGTCATGTGGGTCAGGTCAGGAGCATGGCCTGTTCAAATTGGAGTTTAAAAAATGTTTTTGTGTGTAGTCTAAAAAAAATAAAATAACCCAGATTTGAGCATGTAATTGGAATTAAGCGTTTAGACATCCCCGTGTGAATACTGTATGGCCGTAATGTCACGGTCCTTTCTGAAAATCCAAAAGATCAGAGAATGATTTCCTGCAAAAGTACAAAATCTGTCTAATGGCTAAAATCTAACAAAGCCTCCACTTGTATCTTTTTTTTTTTGGCCTGAGCTGCACTTTCACAGATGCCACCTGTCCACAAGTCTTCCCGCTACCCACTGTGCCAAAAATATCAGGCCGGAAATTAGGGGAGGCAATCTATTATTTAAAGGAACAAGTGACAGTTTCATATGCTGCGGCAACAGAAGTGGTCACGTTGCAGGTGAAAAATAAAGCAGCCTCGATAAATATTCAAAACATGCATTAAAAATATATACACATTGTGAGTCCGATGACCGAATCCGACTCTAAAAGACGCGCAACAACTTAGCACGAAGGCCAAAACTCCATGAGAATCAGTGGCTGGTTGTGGCGTGGAGGTAAAAATGGACTCGTCAATCAAATTAGACGTAAAAGTCAACCTTTTAAAGTAGTATGTTTGGCCTTTGGCATTCTGCAGCTGTGCCACATAATGACTTTATCAGAGAGACAATGCAAAACAAACACCTTCAAGCCACTCTATTAGAAAACACTTACATTTTTTTCTTTTAGTGGGGTGGGGGGGGGATGGGAAGAGATGTCTTAATTACCCTCTCGCTGGAGTGAGCTTTAACAAGGGAGGCTCCTTTGCTCTCCAGTGTGTGTGTGTGTGTGTGTGTGTGTGTGTGTGTGTGTGGTTTATTCGTGTAATCAGGGAGCGGCTGGAGACGAGGAGAGCGGCTGGATTAGCTCCTCATCGGCAAGTGAAGTGTTTAACATGGCACACGCGACGGGCTCACGCACACACCACGCACACGAGCGCACAAACACTCATTGTCATTAATTTGATTTGCTTATCGTCCCCTTCTCCCTCCTTCGCAGGGGCCCTTTAGAAGCTCTCCATCCTGCTTTCGCCTGGCCCTTCTGATCAAATGTCAGCGCTAATTACGGCGCCCAGCTTAAAACCAAAAAAAAAAGAGGACTTAAATTAAGATGAAGAATTGGGAAATGTTTCCAGTCAGAAGAGCGATTGATTTTGCAGGCCTCCTAGTCCTAAAGGATTCCCACAGATTTATCCTCATATTTCCGGATGCCTCAGCCTCGTCGATCCCGAGGGGGAAGCGGAAGCAGCTTGCATGCAACGCTGCCAAAAGAATTTATTAGAGCAAATGGTATCGTAAGCCCTATGGAAGGCATACCTTATGTGGAGATTTAAAATATATTAAGAGAATAGCAGAACCCAGAACGCAGGTGTGTTGGGTAATAGCCATTGTCTCATGTCTGGATGAGACAGGGATCAGTGCCAACGAGAAAGTGCAGGGTGGGACTGCAGTTTACGGTCGAATGGACTGAAATTCCCCAATGTTCCACTCTACCGTGGAGACATTATTGCTGACATCACAACCATGAATACGTTTGTCCACACTGCGTTAATGCTGTGGAGCAATACGGGCGAAACCGATACGCATATGACAAAGCGACGCTGTCGATAGGCTTCTGCGGCCTTGGGATCTCGCTATTACAAATCTCATTAGTTAAAACCGATGTTTTCCCATCATGGTGGGAGTTCCATCGCGTTTGATTGGTTGCGCCGCATCGGCCGTAATGAGAACCACACACACAGGCGGCGATCTCAACATCCTGCAAATGACTCCACTCTCTCGCTAGAACTTTCCGAGGGCCGTAACGACAAGCCCAGCTGCCTGAACGGTGTTGCCACAGCCTACCCAGCTTTTTAGCAAAGAGCTTTGGGTACAGTGCAATATCAACGTCTCCTCCTCATTATGCTAAAACATTATTCCGCGTGTAACACCTGCAGAATAAATTTGGCAGTCGGATTTGCTGGGGATGATCAAACATCACTGAAACACTGTCATTATTTCTACCTCAAATGACTAGGTGTTTTTTTTTTTTTCCATTATCAATTCAGCTGGAAGTAAACTTCATTTTATAGGTTTCATTTACTCCGTTTGCCAAACGCGTGTCGGAAAGCGCTAAATCACAGCCGGGCAAACCTGAATCGAACAAAGGCTCTTCGAGTTTACTTCTGGATAAGACAATGCTTCACTAATGCGCCATTGTTCTCGTTCATCTTACGAGATCACATGGTCGTTAAGATCACATGGCCGTCTTGACACAAATGATGGAGCAACAACGAGGAGGGTTGGATCATGGCGGGGTGGTGGTGGTGGTGGTGGGGGGTTGAATCACCTACTGTGCTTTTCCCATCTGGAGGAGAGAATAAACACTCTTCATTTAGCTTAGCAAAAGGTAGCCTCATGCTCATAAGCTAGATAAAAAGAAATGAGAGGTAATGAATTGCGCCTCCCTGGATATGATTGTGTAATGGCCGTAATCAGCCCGTCCCGAGCTTTGTGAATACACCCGGCCTCAGCTGCAAGTCCTGCTGTTTGATGGACAATATTCTTGGAGCTCTGTCAATGCTGGAACGTTCCAGCGCTTTGCTCTTAATGTTATCGGGTAACGCACACTGCCATTCAAATCCATAAACGTCATAAAAGGGGCTAAACAATACAAAATAAACCCCTTTAAGTGTTCCTGTTTAATGTTGTTACGGCAGCATGTCGAACGAAAAGCAAACCCCTACACAAGACCTCAAGGTACGGCGGAGAGACAACAACAAAAAAAAGAGGGGGTGCAGAGAAAAAAAAAAAGGCGAACGGCGGAACAACGGCTCCAGCCATCCCGGCTGACAGCTTTCAGAGCCAGAGATTTGTGCACATTAGTCACACATTTTAGGGAGAAGGTGGGTTTCTAAAGTGCATTGACAGGGATTACAGTTCTATCCGTTCCTGTCTTTCTTCTGTTGTAAGGCCTTCAGGGTTTCCGGGAGGTTTCGCAAAATAAAGGAGCCAGGAAGCTTTTGTTTGAATTGTATTTCGCCTTCTGAAATGAAATTTTATTCGGAATTAAGGCACTGCATCTACGATTAATATTCTCACAATTCAACTATGAGCGTGATTCGGAAGTTTCTATTATCTAGCGAGATATTAACGGAGTTAGCCGAGAAGTAATAGGAAACGTGAATAGGCCTCACAAACATCAGGGATTAGGAGGAGGTCTTTGTATATTCATACCAATGAGGATTTGAATAAATTTGCTCTATTGAGTTAGTGATACGTTGTAATCAGAGTTTAGCTGCGATGATACATTTTTTATATACTTTTTTTTTAAAGTTGAGAAAAATCTGAATTATTCTAGGCATTGATCTTCTGCATGACTTCTAGCATGCGAGAGTGTGTACAATACATTAAAGTGGTACAATAAAAAGTGTATTTATGTTGTATATTTATTTTGTAGCTATAATTATAATGGTTAAAGAAAAAAAAACTACAGAGAAATATATATATATATATATATATATATATATATATTTTATCCAATAATTTTTAATAGATGTATTTTAGAAGTCAATTATTAGATAGATCAATGCAAAATTAATGCAGATTTTCTACTTAATAGAAATTATTTTGCATTTTTGGGTTGCCTTTCATGACAAGGAAATTCCACTGGAATAAAATGAGTTTTCCAGACACCTGTTTGCACATCCGGGGGAGCGAGTGTTTAAATATTTCAAAATCCATAAAACTGCTGATAACCTACAAGCCCTTGCTGTTTAATGTTTTGCCGTCATAATTTTCTCCATCCTTATGTCAAAAAGACATTCCACTTTTTTTTTTTTTTTTTTATTTGAAAGATTAAAACATGGAAAGACAAAGACACTGGAAATCAGTAGAAACGCTGTAAGCCTAAAACATCCTTTTCTGTTTAAAAAAAAAAAAAAAAATATGCCGAAAGCCCAATATTAGTGTCTTTAACAAAAGCTTAAATTCCCACTGTAGCATTCACATTTCAAAGTATCAGAGGATTAAAATGCAGATGAAATAGTAACAGCGTGATCCCCTCAGGACCCCCTCCCTCGTTCCCTGACTGCACCTTTGTTCTGAAGGACTGACGGAAAAGTAGGTGGTGGTGGTGGTGGTAAAGGAGGAGGAGGAATTAATTTTTGCCCTCTGGGAGAAACAAACGCAGCATCCTAAGTTTGAACGGATCCTTAAATCTCTTTCTGATTGGCATTGGAAATGAGGATGGAGAAGAAAAAAAAAGAGGAAAGGAATGAAAGAGAGACAGGATCGAGAGAGAGCGCGACAGAGAATACACGGAAATGTACAACTCGGTTCAGCAGCATGCTTCAAATAGACATTAGCATACAGTAGAATTATACATTTATCTCAAGATGCATTTCACATTACATAAACGCCGGGGTCATTTTATTTATTTATTTATTTTTTTACATACAGCATACATTTCATACAGCTATCTAATATGCATACTAAGATTTAACACACCTTCTGATAGCCAGCTTCTAATCTGCCCACACTTGGGCCAAAAAAAAAAAAATAGATTAGTGACCTCAATGGACTTCTCGTGTTAATGAAATCTAAGAGGATTTACTGTTCGGTGATCAAGTCTTTAGCTTTGCATGTGGTACCATGTAGCTACCAATAAATACATTGTTTTGTCTATAATCTTTTCCATGAATATATCTTATTTATTTATTTATTTATTTATTTATTTATTTACAAGTTATATGCATCATACATCATACTTATGTCCTCAATCTCATCAGCCAATCTGTATGACTACTTAAGAGTATGGCACTGCACTAAACTGAGCACACTTAAACTAATGCATTATGTAAGTAAGAAATAAAACACCTGGGGTTGTGCAGTTATAGGAAAATAATCAACAAGTTAGTCCCCAGTTACATTATATCAGCTCTCTCAGAGCTACGAAGGTGAAAAATGCAGCATCTCGCAAAAATCTGGAAAAAAAAAAAGTTGTCTGTACATCAACGTTTATACATTGTTACTTAATAACACTTTAAAAATAATAAATATTTTAATTGCTGACATTAATTGTGTAAGTGTCCACGATACAAGTCCGTTGAATTGTGTTGTTACTATAGAAAGGATAATGTATTGATATAAACATGTGGTTTAGATTCACAGCCAACACTACTGATAGTCATAGCTACTGTATGTGACTAAAGAAAATTAAACACCTTCCGGCCAATCAGATTCAGCAATACAGCAATACAATGGCAGGGTATGAACTAGAAACAAAAAGCAGACAAAGAAGCATAAGATAATGAGAGATAAAGTTATTTTTTTTTAATGATGATAATAAATCAACTTTTATTTTTGAGCCCTCCAAAAAACAGAGGGAAGGCAGAGGGGTGAAGCAGACATCACCTGAAATGACTGACTATATTGACAGATGAATTTGAGCATAAAGTCCCCCGGCAACTGCTCAGTTCGTGTGTCAACACGGTTCATTCCACTTAGTCCCTGCACCCACAATGCTTAGCTCATGTTTTAATCTGGTTTCATCAGTCTGGCAGTGTTTCACCCGAGTCAAGCTGTCATGTTTGGTTCATAGTTCATCCAGCTTAATGATCTATACGATATGATGATGGTACAACAAGCCTGATTCGTGTCAAACTTGACCATCTTAGATTTCTGCTGTTACGGAGTGTATTAGTTCAATTAGAATACAGAGTCTTTGCCTCCTGAAAAGCTGGAAAAATGTCTCGTGCTATCATTTTTCTGAGAAGTCTAGTTGCGCTGCAAACTGCAGACCTGCTACATTACTTCAGCTACTTCATCATCCACTTTCATGAGCTTTGGGTTTCTCAGTAACACCAGGCAGGTGCTGGCTTATATGTTGATTTCCTGTAAATATTGACCTTCTGGATGCTATCCTAATTCACTCCCTCCCTCCCTTCCTCATTCCCCCTCTTCCACCCTCCCTCCCTAGGCTCCTTGCCCGAAATGCACCAGCTCCCGAAGGCAAGCGGTGAAATCGTTAGCACAAGATATCGTCTTCGGCCCTCTCCTGTGCCCAGCTACACCCACCAGGGCATAGTGGGTAGCGTACAACTGTTGCGAGTGGGTGGCACATCTGTTCTCTGGGATAGCTTATGCCCTGAGGGTCGCCCGCGCCACGGCTATCGTTTCACATGCTCTGCTAATAACTGCTCTGATATACCCCTTTAAATGGGGACAAAGAGCTAGCGCAGGCTGCGGGATTGTCTGATCAGAGAAGCGGTGATGTTAATAGCACAAGTATTAAGGGCCAAGCACCTCTCTATTTTTCCATCTGGCATGCTTTACTCATGCGATGGGTTAAGTACTTTCAAAAAACATGCATTATGGAAATGGAATATATTAAGAACAAGCACCGTCTTGTTAGCGATACCATATGCACACGGTGAAGATTAAACGCTGTTCCTGCAGCATTTGAGAAAAACATTCCACTTTCAGAACTGGTGGAAATGCCCTAACTAAAACTCTTACCGAATGGGGCAGTTTGAGACCATCGTCCAAACCCTTGCAACAGATTTGGAGCATCCAGCTTAACACAGGGTTACACATATGTTTCTAGCCTTGTGAATTCTTTTATCATATCTCCACTCAATCCACTCTTTTCCCCCAGCTTTTCACCAGAAACTGGGACAAGGTAAGTTTACTCAAAACTTGAAGGTATGTGTTGCGTGATGTGTGTGTGACCATGACTTGACTCTGTCGGATAGAGCCAATGAGCTTGGACAGAAGAGGGCGGGCAGAGTGCGTCAAGGATGAAAGATGGAGTCTAATCCTCCACATGTGGCTGATTTTCCCCCCACTTTTTTAAAGGAAAGCCAACTGGATCCGTTCGTTAGACTTCAGGCCAAGGGCTCCAGGAAAGCGTCGCTGGGAGCCAAAGCACATAGTGTGAAATGAGGAGCTTGGGCACGAATGTGCTTTTGTTTATCGGAAAAATGCACTCTAAGTGGGATTGGCAGTGGAGGGCCCAAAACTCCGTAAGTCATATAGATTTGCGCCGACCGGAGCAGCCGAGGCTTGAGGCGCAGGCGGCCTAATCTTAACTCCGGCACAAAGCAGGAACAGCGGGGTCAATCCAAAGTAAAGAAATTTGGTGGCAAGTTGAGTCATTGCTGAAGAGACAGAAGAAGGATTCAGAGGAGGACGCTAAATCGCAGTAGGCCATACAAAGTCTTGGGAATTGGGGACGCAGATTTCTGGGCAAGTGCACAGCCGACAAAATGCCAAGGACTGATCAAATCTCAAACAATAGCTGCACTTTTGTACTTGATAGAGCTGTGGGATCCATCAAACTATTTCACAGCACATGTCACCCAGCTACATCGTTGCCTTCAAAGCAACACAAAGTCTGAGGAAAGGTAGCAGAACAAGCCTTTTACAAATTGCCCGTGTTTTGCACTTAATTGTTAAATGTGGATAATTTTCATCATATAACTTCAAAAGCTCCCTGGGAATGTCCACAATAAGCATTGTATTTGTAAACTATGGTAGCTAAAGTAGTCTGATGCTTAATAGAACTCAGAACCAAAATTTGCAATGAAGTGGGGCAACACTACTTGCCATGGTAATATCACTTCAGATTTAGCACTACTGGAATCCAGTGAAATCTGCTTCGTATTTCATTAACTTTGTCAACTAGATGCAATTCCTGTGCGAGTATGCACTCGAGCAGTTGAACTTGAAAGCTTGTCAACCATAAGAAGTATTCACCCTCGATTTCAATCCCTCTTATAATCTCTTATAATCAGTACACATCTAGGAAATTTACCAACCATTATTTTCCATTAGAAAGGAAACTCCATTAGAGTGTAAACTACACATGAACAGCTGTGGTCTTCAAAGACTTTATGTACTAAAGCACTATATATAACCCAAGTTGTAGGTTTTCCAATGTTAAGAGCTGCATAATGAATATTTTTATTTCAAACCAGATTGGCCTTTGATTTTTTAGGAGGATATTTTTAATGCGCCAGTCAAGTTCCTAAACATCAATACTCATTTCCAAAAGTTCCAACATTTACGAGCTGGCATTTGACGGAAGGCGTGTCGAGCGTTACCTCAGACAGATTGTTGATTTTGCCATCCGTCTCCCCCTTGTAAGATCTCGCTCTTCTTAAATGAGTGTGTGTTAAGTGAGCAGGCAGGCGCTTGCTGCCTCTCAATGCGACGTTCCATGAAGTGTTGGGGCGCACGCCACCAGATGTATGTCTAGACAGCGATCCTTATCGCGTCAGGGAGAAAGCAGCAAAGTATGTGTGTGTGTGTAAGCCTGATCTCTGGTGCCAGCTGCTTGCTTAAATTGCCTTGTTTTACAAACAAACCGACTCTGGGAACTTTCACACTGCTAAATATGAAGGGAGGAACGCATGGCTGAGCCTCATAACGGGCCTTGGAAATGTGAAAGCAGTGGAAATCAATGACTGTGATGCGTTTCATGAGGAAAGAGAAGAAAATGTGATGCTTTGCCAGTGTGTGAAACCTAAAGCATGAACAAGAGGTCAGCGTTGGGATCAACTGCACTGAAGTTCTTCCTTATTCTTCTTCTTCTTAACAAGATGTCTAGAAGAAAAGACAACAACGAAAGTGAAGTTAAGGCCAGAAATCATTGCGCTTGAGAAGTGAACCCAGGAAGACAGGCATCACTTAAAAAGTTGGATGCTAAAAGAGATGCTTTTAATAGGTAAAAAAAAAAAAAAGCAAAAAAATATCAAGAAGCATCTTAACAAGACAATTAGACAGCAGCTAAAACAAGTGGATGTGTGAAGAAGGGTACACAAATAGATACTCACCTACTGTAGTTTAAATAACAGCACCAATTTGAGTGATTAAAAGTCAAAACAAGGCAATGGAGAACATTGAGAATGGAGAATATTATCGGAAGGATTTAAGCTGTTGAAGAGTGGAAAAAGTTTGGTTTTTCAATCTTCAATTGACCAAGTTTGTTGAGCTTTGGCCCACTGTATCCTCAGATTCCTATTCTTGGTTTGATGTTTTGTGCATTCTGAGATGCTTTTCTGCTCACCACGGTTTGTAAAGAGTGGTTCTTTGAGTTACCGCAGCCTTCCTGTCAGCTCAAACCAGTTTGGCCTTTCTTAACTGGTCTCTTATCAACAAGGTGTTTCTGCCCACAGAATAATGGCCTCTCACTGGATATTTTTTTTTTTTATCTAGGGACCATTGTGATTGGCAGGAGATCAGCAGTTTCAGAAATATTCAAACCAGCCCATCTGGAACCAACAACCATGGCACTGTCAGTGTTACCAAGATCTCAATCCCTCCCCCCCGGTTATGATGTTTAATGTATTAACTGTAGAATCCTTAACTGAAGCTCTAGACCTGGATCTGTATTATTTTATGCATTGTGTTGCTGCCACATGGTTGGATTTCTTTTTCACATGGTTGGATTTCTTATTTTTACACCTAGAAACTACTCCATATTTAACCTATTTAGATGCACCAGCCTCTAAAATGCCCACTAATGAGCTGTCCTTTTATTTTACTACTACTTATTTCCCAAAGTGTATAAACTGACAGTTAATTAGCTGGTTTAATAAAATGTGTCAGAGTTTAGCATAGCAAACCAGAAAACATTATCATTAGCATCACAAAGCCAACCATGCTTTGACTAACCTTGCTCTGTAAGACAAACATAAACAATGTGTATATTGTACATGAATTTGCCTATTGAAAGAAGATCAGCTGGGATTAGTATAGCTCTTTCTCCATCTGCATTCAGTTCTCTCTATCCCCAGCTTTCTCCACAACCAGCTCTCTCCATGTTCTCCATCTTTCCCTGCTCTCCATCTCCAGCTCTTCATCTCTAGCTGTATTTTTCTCCAGCTCACCAGCTCTTTCCATCCCCCAAACCTTTCTGTATCTCTGCAGCTCTTTCCATCTCCCTGCTTCTTTCGCCATTATCCTGTAGCTCTCACCATATTTCTCCATATTTCAACTGTCAATCTCCATCTTTAGCTCTCTACATCTCCAACTCCTTTCATTCCTCTCCAGCTCCACCTGTCGATACATCTCTTTACAGTGTATCTCCATTTCCACCAATATCCAGCACTCCAAATCACTCCAAATCGCCATCTCTCCGTTTCAGTCCTTCTCTGACTTTCATACAGCTCTCTACTTCCTCTTCTGCACCTCTGTCCATCTCCACATCTCTCCATCCTAACTCCAGCTCTCTCAATTTCTCATCTTAATCACCATCGCTCCATCTGCCTTTCTCCATTTTCAACATTCTCCATTTTCATCTCCATGTCTCTTTAACCTCATCTCCTGGTGTGTTTATGTTCCTCAAGCTCTATACATCTCCATCAGCAATCTCAATCTCTGTCTAGCTCTTTCAGTCTCCATCTTTAGCTTGTTACATCTTCATCCCCAGGTCTCTCTTCCCCATCTCTTATGATCTTGATACAGCTCTCTCCATCCTCAACTGCAGATCTGTCCATCTCCACATGTCTCCATCCATATGTCCAGTTTTCTATATGTTCCTCCAGCAGCTCTCTACATCTCCATCAGCACTGTCGATCTCTAGGGAGCTCTTTCAATCCTCATCTTTAGGTCTTTACACCTCCATCTCTCTGTCTACCTTTCTCAATCTCCAACTTCCATTTCCAGCTCCAACCACCCACCCACCCACCGACCCCCCATCTCCAGCTCTGTTCATCTCCATGCAGCTTTTCTCAGCAGGAGGCTGGCCGTCGAGCGATTCAAGGCCTCGGGCTACACTCTGTGTCAGTAGATAGTGCAGGAGGAGAGTCTGGGCAAGCCGGGGGGGGGTTCGAATCACAAGAGGCAGGCCTCGCCAAGACCCACACTCTCTTGGCATTTTGGCAGGGTGGAGTGGCATGGCGAAATGATCCAATTTAAGCTCGTTTGGGAGCGCATGAGATTGCTCAAATATTGATGCTCTTGAGCACAGGAAGGCCGCGTCGCTGCTCTAGAGATCACCACAATGCATAGATTCTCAAATCTATTGAGAGGGCCAGCTGGCGGGCAGCAAAACCAGGGTGGGTCTAACCAATAGGATGCCCACTCTGCTGCCCTTTTTCTAAAAACCTGTTAACATTCCATCTTAGAGTTTTCCAAATATTCATGCTACAGAGACAAAAAAAAAAAATCTGGTGAAAATTAAATTCTAATGAGAAGACCATAGAAAAGCAACAATAATACCAAACATTAATTTGTCTCCGAAATGGCATACGTAGGCATATAAAGGAGCAGCCGATCTCATCTGTCCATCTGAGCTACTCTTATTTCCCTTATGTTTTAACCTATTTCCTCCCCTCAAAAAAACAAAACAAAAAAAAAAAAAACACAGACCTGATTTAATCTGCTCTATAAATGACTAATGCCCAGTACACTCTACGCTCTGACATTATTGATGTTGATGATGATGAGGACCACTGTAATAATTGCCTTTAATGCGGTTATTGCTATTACTGTTATTATTACTGCTAATGAAGGAAATGCCGGCCCACATCGCCCCGGCAGAAATTTCACCATGGAAATAAATGAAAAAATGCCTTTATTGGATTACACTAAAAGCAATTCCAAATAAATGGGCCTTGAATACGTCTCTGTGAGATGAACATCGCAAACATGTAATTTCATTGTGCTGGGAGCAAGGGCACAGAACTCAGCAAGACACACAAGGAGGCAGCGTTCTATGATCTTGGCTTGAGAAACACTATACTGTATCTCCTGATGGACAGACGAGTATGATTATATGTTTTCCTCCACAGATTGACTGAATGTTAGCGAAACACATTTGAATTCTAATATATTTCAATAACATGCATGCATTTAATATGTATGGGCAAAGCATTTGATTATATTATTTATATAGTACATGCTTATCATTAAAAACAAAAACAAAACTCAAGCATATATTTTTGATATAGAACTCATAATCATTTTCTTCTCTGCACTGTAAAATCTCCATGTTGTTTAATTAAGTGGTGTTCGCAATCGGTCTATGGCATTAATTCTGCTGAGTTAGTCATAACACTTTTAATGAGGCCCATCTGAGCTCCAAAATACTACTACAACAGCTAATATCCCAGAGTCTTGCACTCCGAGTGCAGAAACCAGGGCCCTGTGAGAGATTTTAAAGCCCAAAGAAATGAACGCAGTGTGAAATCTCTTAACAATTAGAGTGATACACACTTATTTTATTTTATTTTTTCTTCTAACGCAGATTGAGAGAGGATGCAGCACCATGATTCTGTCAATGTTGATATTGCGGTGAATCAATATTAATGGTTTGGTAACAGGTTCCACGGGGTGCGGCATGAATAATTCTACCTGATGTTTTCGTTGATGAGAACGTGTCATTAAATATTGCAATAAGAAGTTGGGGTTGTTTTTTTTTTCTTTTTTGGAGAGAGAGAGTTTGTTCAAGTTGGCATTAGCATGCTAATAGCCTGACTAATAAGCCATTCTATTTAGCCAGTGCAGCAAGATTCTTTGCGCATTTCTACCGTATACCTTGTTTTGTAATGGAGAAAAGACTAAAAATCCCAGACTCTCTGGCAATAACCCCATTTTTTTTTAAAGATACTTGGTCCCTTTACTGCACTTTACGCTTAATTGATTCTCTTTTTCGCTTTAGTCAGTTGATTTGTATAATCATAAACACCGTCATAAGTATTTCTTGCATTTCTTTATGCTGACTTCTCGTATCCATAGTTTGCTTTTTGGATTTTTACACATTTCCAACTTTCGGTGTCTGTTTTCCTTGCAGCTTGCATATTAATTTGACGTTGTCTTTAACTAGCACCACTTCCTTCAGTACCAGGAAGTGTTCTTAATCTTTCACAAATATCATGGATACATTGATGGATACAATGTAGTGCTGAAGAATGAATACGTTAATATTTGGGTTTTTTGTTGTTCTTGTTGTTTATTTTGACAAAACAGTGTATAAAATGGTTAATAAAATCATCAAATATTTATATTTACTACAAGCAACTCCTAATGTGGAAAACTCCTAATTTTCTCAGGACGATTCAGTTAGCCGAGTTAGCTAGCTAACAATAACCTCCATTGTAACTCTAGCTACTTTGGTCAGAATCTGCCCTGGCCATGCCTCCTAATCATTGTGTTCACCTGTCTCTAGTTGGCCATAAATGTTTCTCATTGTGTTGTTGTTTTAGTCTGTGTTCCTGTGAAATACTGAAGAATTCGTTTTATTTTTAGTTTTATTATTCTTTGTTTTTGTTTACCTGCCTGGGGACTGCTAATGGAAATTAAAAGCTAATAGTTAACTCTGGTGCAAAGCATCTATCATTTGAGATTTATGTTTGTTTGGGGGGTTTTTATGTATATGGTCCCTGACAAAAGAAACCTAAAACTTTTCAATTTTTAAACCAGGGTTAGAGTTAGGATTAGGATTATGGTTAGGGTTATGATTAGGGTTAGGATTAGGGCTAGGGTTAGGATTATGACTAGGGTTAGGATTAGGGTTAGGATTAGGGTTAGGATTAGGGCTAGGGTTAGGATTAGGGTTAGGATTAGGATTATGACTAGGGTTAGGATTAGGGTTAGGATTTGGATTAGGGTTAGGGTTAGGGTTGGTTTGCCAAGTTGTACTTCAGCAGTAGTTTTGGATTTGATTATAAGTTTGTGTGCTATAAAAAAATAAAAATAAAAAAACATATTGATTTCTGCATTACTTTCTGGTTTCTCATCCAACTACTAAATACAGATTTGTTAAGCCATATATAGCCATATAATTGATCTTATCTTTATTGTTCTACCTGGCAATAACAATGTCTTTCCTGAAAGAAAAATATAGATATATATTAAAGTAAAAATAACCCCAAACATAATATGCTGGTGAAGTACAATATAACAGAACATAGGTTGCTAATTAAGTTGTTTTTTTTTTTTTTTTTTTAATTACATTGGTCAGAAGTCTTAATGAATATCAGCTTTAACGTTCACCAACTGAATGAATGAATAATGCAAAGAATCACTTGCCATTAAATAGTTGTTTTTAGAACTTTCCCCAGCATTGCTGTTCAACTACGTTTTCAGACATATTTATTCATGTTTTGTCTGACTGCTCCTTATGGGCATAGATTGAGCTAAAATAAATAATAAAATAACATTTCTTCCTTCCTCATTTACCTCAGTAGTCAATCTGCCAAGATATGTTTGGTGTCCAAATTCTGCTTCTTTGCAAACAAGGAGTGGAAGCTTTTGGGCACCAATTACCATGATGCACACTGTGTGCCAAAATTCACATACTTGCCTCAAACTGCACTGTGTTATTAAGTAATGTCAAATTATATGTTTTTTGACGTTGCTGGGATGATTAGAAATGAACAAAAACAGATCACATAGCTGAAGACTCTGAAATTTGAACTTGTTATTTCTTATTTTGGAATAATCATTGAAGTTAGCACACAATGGTATGTATTACGTATTGGATTGTTTATATTAATTATTACATTACACTTAATAATGACATGCTAGCTAACCATTTTAGCAGCAGGCAAATTGTTTTATAAGATTATCGATAAAAGTTCGTCCCATACGCAAAGTATTCCCTCTCCTCAGTGGTCCTGGGATGGACTCTGGATCCACCATGACCCTGACCAGAATAACCCTACATTGTCTCTTGTGGGTAACCACTGGACTGTTGGCACCTGTGGGTGTGGCCTGTCCAATGTTCCGAATGGAAATGCTAGTAGTTATATAGCTATTAAAACGAACTAGTTAACTAACAACGGCAAACGTTATGTACTAAAGTTCATGCTAGATCACACACCGTAGGATTGGTCTGAGTTATCGTTTGAGCCAATCATTTGGATTTGTTGCTTGACCACATCATAGTTAATTTGCACAGAATTGCGGAACTGTCAGTTTAGATGCCACTTGTCAGGCCGTTGCTGTTAACGCAGGGTAAAACTGAAAGTTATTAAATCACTATGAAGAAAGTATTAGAAGAACCCTTAATTGTCCATTGAACCCTTAAGGAACCCTTTTACTAAAAGTGATATATCCGAGAGGGTCTGATATTCAAATCATCACCATGAAGTACCATGATGGTACCATGAAGTGATGGTATGGTATCGAGGCGTCATTCACTCACAGATCACAGATTGTGATCAGAATTGCACGAAGCTCCATGATCCATGCAGGCAGGTGAAGTGCTTTTGGTTGCTCTGTAGACACACATCAAGGACTTGAACTTGACACACTACAAGAAGCCTGTGGAGTGAGAGGAAGATCAATATAATATAAAGAAAGTCCATCCGTCTGTTTTCCATACCGCTTATCATACACAGGGTCACGGAGAGTCTGGAGCCTATCCCAGGGAACTCGGGGCACAAGTCGGTGGACACCCTGGACGGGGTTCCAACCCATTGCAGGGCACAATCGCACACCACGGACAATTTGGAAATGCCAATCAGCCTACGACGCACCTCGTTGGACTGGGCGGAAACTGGAGTACCCGAAGGAAACCCCAAGAACATGCAAGCTCCGCGCACATGGAGTGGAGGTGGGATTCGAGCCCCCAACCCCGGAGATGCGAGGCAAATGGGCTAACCATTAAGCCACAGTGTCCCCCAATATGAATAAAAGAGGCCCATTCTCCTGCTGTTTGAATTCCCACAGCATGGGGACAGCATTGGAGCAGAAACAGTGGTCCAGACACACACACACACACACACACACACACACACTTACACACAAAGATACAAACATGCACACAGATGCTCATTTTCTAGGTTTATAAACTGCTACTGCACAGAAAATCTCTTCTCTATTTTGAGGAAGCAGCCAGGAAAGTAACAGTAAGTCCTGAAGACAAATTAAGCACATAGTGGGGAGCCACAGCGAGGTTTGTCTCGAGACAAAAACAGAGAAAAATACAGAGAAATCCGACTCGGCCAAACCCAATCCATGTATCAAAGCAATGATTTCAAGCAATACGAATATAGTTCTCCTTGTATCTGCGTGGGTTTCTGCTGGATTCTCCGGTTTCCTCCCACTTCCCAAAAACAAGCCAGTAGGTGGATTGGCTACTAAAAATTGCACCTAGGTGTGAATGAGTGTGTGAATGTGTGTATGTATAGAGCCCTGTAATGGACTGGTGTCCCATTAAGGGGTGTATTCCCACTTTATACCTTATGTTCCTGTGAAAGGCTCCGGATTCACCCGACTAGAATGAAGTGGTTACTGGTGATGGATATACTCTATGAGTTTGGTAAATATGTAAGTTATAAGATTTCCAAGCCCCTTGAACAAAGCAATGTCTCAGAAAAACTTTATCTTTCCTTGTTGATGGAGTGTTACCCTTATGTTATGTTAATATTTATCAGAATTGTGTATATAGTGTATATTTAGACCGGATTTTAAGGTACATAAATGGACCTGCATGCTACATACACTACAAACATTTTTCTAGGTAAAAGATACACACTAAAGGTATATAAAATGAGGAGGAGACCATTCCAGCGACAGTGGAAGGTACAGTTAATACCCTTCTTTTCTGAGCATGCATAGGAGCAACTAAGACCTGCACATTTGAAAATAACAGTTGATAAACAGCTTAAGCCGTATTCAGACTGGATTACCTTTACAATAAGGAGGTGGTGGTGATGTAATTATTATCCGAGTATGTCTGGGATTTTAGTCTGAACCAGTCGTAATATTTTACAGACTGTGTGTTCCTGTATCTGGAAAGATTATGCCATCTTTTACCTACTCTAGGAATTACTCCGGATAAAATATATCCTGTCAGTTATATAATATAGAGGTTCTTGGACGATTTCTTCACTATGAATTGGTCAGTCTTTTCTATCATCTCCCACTGAAAGCAAACCAAAAATGAAGGACTTAAAAAAATATCAATAATGACTATGAAAAAAGCCTTGGAGGAGGCTAATCTTCTCGGGGTTTTAGGTACATTATTGAGTTCCTAGGACCTACAACATGTGACCTACAACAAGCGGTTATAAGACAAGTCTTAACAAGCCATTTGTGTTTAAGATATAAGGTATGTGTTTGATAAGTACGCATACGACTTTTGGTTTTATGACCATGCATTCATGGTGCGACTTGATCATAATTAATAAGAATTGTCATGCTGGAACAGGTTTGGAACAGGTTTTTCCTTCCCTCTTCATTCCAGGGAAGGAAAATGAAAATACAACAGCACACAAAGACATTCTGTACGATTGTGTGCTTCAGACTTTGTGGCAACAGTTTGGGGAAGAACCACACATCGGTGTGATGATGAGGTGTCCACAAACTTTTGGCCACATAGTGTATGTCCGATACATTTCTACAGCATAAAAAAAAAATAAAAAAATGTTGGAAATAATACGTTGGCGTTACATTGGCATCAGAATAACGCATGGATTCATGCAGTTGGAAACATAAAGAAAAAAACATGCCTGGTATCAGAGTGAACATATTCAGAGAGTATACAGTACCTTGACCCCTGATAATGATATAATAACCCTTTTCATTGAATGGTAAATGGTCTGCACTTATATAGTGCTTTTTTTTTAAACTTAACGGTTCTACAAAGCACTTTACACTGGTTCTCATTCACCCATTCACACACACACTCACACTCACACACCAATGGTAGCAGAGCTGCCATGCAAGGCGCTAACTTGCCATCGGGAGCAACTTGGGGTTCAGTGTCTTGCCCAAGGACACTTTGGCACGTGGAGTCAAGTGGGCCGGGAATCGAACCTCCAACCCTACGATTAGTGGACAACCCGCTCTACTACCTGAGCCACAGCCGCCTGATATATCATTGATATACAAGTATGATCAATAAGACGATCCATCCATCAATTTCCCGTACTGTTTATCCTACACAGGGTTTCAGGGAGCCTAGAGCCTATTCCAGGTAACTCGAGGAACAAGGCAGCACTCGATGGCCAACCCATCACAGGGCACACTCGCACACACATTCAAACACTATGGACAATTTGGAAAAGCCAATCCGCCTACAACACATGTCTTTGGACTGGTGGAGGACACCGGAGTACCTGGAGGAAACCCCTGAAGCACGAGAAGAACATGCAAACAAAAACATAAAGCAGTTACCATAGAAACAGTTCATGTTTTCACTCCGCCTGCTGCGAGTCTTAGTGAATATTTAGTTCATGATCAGCCAGAACAACTGACTCATCACCAGCCTTCTAAACTGCAACTACAGCGATGAAAATGTAATTAATTAATATCACTATGCAAACTTTACGTATTCCTCATATCATCTAAAGGTTTTCCTTCTGACTTTATCTCTTTCGTCTCTGCGAACCTTTCCACCGAGATCAACGTAGTCAGACGAGACGAGCATCTCCTGACCTGCGCTTCAGATCGCAGCGAGTTCATTATAATCGCTCATATATGGCGCATTATTTCATACACAGCCCATTATTCTTCTCGGCTCAATGTGCGGGGCTTTTTGTAATTTGCTTTAATTTCATCTACAATTATTGCTGTATTCATAAACAACATATGGTGTAGTGCAATGTGTGTGGGCATGATGGGAGAGCTACAAGTAATAAATTACAAACTCAAGCAATCGGTTGAACTCTTTTGTCCTCCTGCAGGAAGAAAGTCTGTAAAGAAACGTTATTTCGCACGCCTATCTGACACCGGCAAAACGTCGGATAAGGCAGAGCCGCTCGAGGAGTCGCAGAGTTTCCATGCTGAAAGCCATTCATGATCAAAAAGGAATTATAGTGTGTCAGGCAAGCAGGAAAATTCTCGCGTTGATCAAAAACGTTAAACCGTATCTAATATCCGAGTTCAAAAACTTGCACACTTTTTGTGATCGCTTGTGTTTTAAAAAATATTAAGTACAAAAAAAAAAAAATTAAGGATTGACTACATTTACATGGCATTTTGGCAGACGTCCTTATCCAGAGTGACTTACATTTATCTCATTTATATAACCGAGCAATTGAGGGTTAAGGGCCTTGCCCATGGGCTCAACAGTGGTAGCTTGGAAGTGCTGGGCATGGAACTCCTGACCTTCTGATCAGTAACCCAGAGCCTTTAACCACTGACCCACCACTACCATTACAGATAGGTATTGGTGGGTTAAATATACTTAATCGCATCACTTATGATTATTCAAAAGGTGTCGATTACTTTTCTGTAACCGAGCTCGTCGTTTCAGCTGTCGCTCGAATCACATGTTAATTTATTTAATTAATGCACTCATTCTAATATGTTATTGTTTCTATAGCAACACCTTACGACAGACGACAGAAGGACGACTGACGATCCACATAAACCAGCGTTAAAAACTGCGTCTTATTGTCGATGTGAGATGAGGAAGGAGTCTCCAGTGTCAGTGCTGGTAAGGGAATGACTGTTTATAGTTGCTATAAAATAAGAGTCTAATTGTCTCGTGGACAGTTAGACGTGACTATAAACAGAGAACAGGTACGATGTGGTGTTTCATAAACAAAAATGGTAACATTGGCAAATCGTTGTTGTATAAGACAAATAAAAATGGGAACATTCTAGTAACGTTTTAGATTTTTAAAGGACAATGCTTGATTTTTCAATGCTTGTAAATGTACTTAAGTCAATTTTAATCACGTTCAAGTAGAGGACAAATAAGAGCTCTAATATTATATTACTGAAAATGTACAAGGATTGGAATGGTTAATGTTACTATAACTAGGACAACTTTTAAAGTAGCTAATGTTAGTTTGGTACATTCTGATTCAAATTTATACCTTGTTTTGAAGTCACCCCCTGTATTAACCTCATGTTTGTGTTTACATGCGGCATGAACGGTTTTTTTTGGGTTTTTTTCATAGGAAAAACAGTTTTTTGCATGCTTCCTGTTGGTCAGTGTATAGCCTGATGCTAATGTATACGCTCGTAAATGTACTCAAAGTTACTCATGCGCAGTAGAAACATATTCTATTGAGTTCGCTCACTTCCTGTAACTCAGTCTGATACTGATTTGAATCATTTTGCTTACAAACGTTCTGATGCACCAAACAGACCCAATCAATTCCATGTAAACATCTTAAGAATTCGGATTAATTCGACGCGCTCATGATCGCAAACTAGCGAGACACAGAACTGTATGTTCTTTAGTTTAAATTCATTAAGCTATCTTCCTCCACTCTCCTGGTTGCTTCCGCACATCGTTACACCATTTGGTATTAAAAACTCCTCGACACAAATAAAAAGAAAAAGAAAAAATTTGCTGGTCAGTGTGGACCTGTGAAAACTTCTCCAGAAGAGATCTGCATGTGCTAACACCAATCTGCATACACACACACACACACACTGCACCTTTTTTTTTTTTTTTTTTTTCCAATACAATCAACACCATCATTGTCAAATTGACTTGTCAGCCATAATAACATTTTTGATGCAGCGTAAGATATGAAAAAAAAAAAAAAAAAAAAAGGAGGGGGGAAAAAATCACACACAGCATCACACTAAACTCGATATTATTTGCAGGTTTTGAACAAAATGGACGCTGATTATACAGGACTACGTTGTTGGAAAAGCATCACCTGGAAGGGTGGGAGGAGGGAGGAGGGAAGGTGGGGGGGGAAAGGTAAATTACGAGAATTCTGTCTTTCTGTCTTTTTGCGTCTCCTTTAGCAAAACATGCCGACGCCTAATCCCTCCATCTCCATTAATTGTGCTCTTAGCATCCATTTGCTACCTGAGAATCTGGCAAGCGGCAGCACCTGCGTGTTAGTGAAACAAGAGTCCTCGTCACCCGCTCATTCAGCGGCGCGCAGATAACGGGCGAGTCGCGAGCCGCCGCCGACTCAAGGAGCGCTAACTATGAGGAATGATGTCGATTTATCATGATATTACAGCCACTGACAGGGAAACACACCTGTACTTTTTTATGTAATTTATTGACTGGCGTATGGATGCGAGAGAGCGAGCGAGAAAGAGAGAAAGAGAGAGAGAGAGAGAGGGGGAAAAAATTAGCGGCGCTTTAATTACTGCTGCTGCTGGTTAAAATATTAATGGAGCACAGAGTGTTGCATGCTCATTTCTGTTGATTTTTAATTAGCAGTAATTCATTTCGCACAAAGCATGTTGATGCCTGTGCCGCAGACATTAGCGAGGAGGCTGAATAAAGATGTTTTTCTTTTTTCTCTCCTTCTCTCTCTCTCTCTTTGCAAGGAGGCAGGGTGCAGACTGAGAAGAGAGGGAGGTAGGGAGGGAGTGTGTTTTGGAGTGCACTCAGGCCAGGGGGAAGACAAGGACCGCCACCCACCAGCTCTGCTTCGCACCGCATGTCAAGAAACGACACACCGAATATCAACCGTTCGCTCCTCCTTTACCCCCGTGGATGGAGCAAACGCAATTTAACACCCTCCCCACCCATCCCTCCCTCCCTCCCACCCACCCCCTCACCACACGGAGAACAGGATAGCCCAGGACCGGTCGATTTATACACGCGTCACAATGGTCTCTCAAAAGAAAATCATACACGTACTCTATATGAGCTCATCTTGATATTATTGGTATTCTATGTGTTTGTGTTTGTGTTTGTGCTTTATGTATGTGTGTGCGTGTGAAGCTGCTGGATGCCTTGCCTCCAAATGAAGCAATTTGTGTCTAGGCGACAGATGTGCACATGTACAGTAGGCCTATTATCAAGCGGCAGTGATTAAAAATCCTCTTGAGCGCAAAAACATGCTCAGGATATTTCTGATAAGTCTGACGCACAAGGCCTCGGATTTGACTGGTAGTGGTGTTCGTCCAGGTGCAGGGCTACACGTTTCGAAAAACAGCACACACAGACATATATATATGTATATATATATGTATATACACACACATACACACCCTTCCCCACCCCCTCAGCACATACTCGGTGGTGGCGTCCGGGTGGCATCTGGGATGCCGTGATTGAGAAGTGTAAATAAATAATAATTCCTGGAAAGAGGACCGGCACATCAGCATCTGTCTACTCCCTTGCTAATAGTTTGATTGTGGCGCCATCAATTTAACACTCTTTGTTTTGCGATGGAGCCCTCATTTAGGAAGAGATATTTCCTCTTTTAATTGAACTAAACGGCTTTGTTCGAGGATCTCTCTCCCCTCGTTTTCGGCATTTCGATATGGAATAACGATAACGATAGCTACGGCAGCCACATGTTCCAAAACCTCTTGGACCATTTCCGCAAAAGCTGCCAGAGAAACACTGTGTGGTTTTGTGCATCTCATTGTCATTCAGCTAAACCGAGTTTGAGATTCTCTGAACGCCGACAGATTCATGTTATTCTGTTGTTTTGTTGCTGTTGTTGTTGTTGTTGTTGTTTTCAGGTCAGCACTCTATATAGGTTATAAGATGAGTGAAGATATTGGTATTAGATTTTGGTATATTGGTATTGGTATTGAATGTATCGGAATTACAAAATTTCAGCATTGAATCAAATGAATCATAAGGACATGTTTTTATTTTTCAGCTATTCATCTTAATGAGTAATTAGCACCACAGTGACACCAAACCGTACTACACTGCGAGGTCTCCAAGGGTGCATTTCCTCCTTGGTGCAAGTCTTGTGGTCGTGGTCTGCTTCCAAGTGAACTCGATTGCAGTGAGAAAGCGATTCAACTCTGAATCAACCCGAGTACAGGAAGTGAATCAGACATGCCGTGTTTTTATGGTTGCTGGGTTTTTTTTGTTTTTTTTTCTCTAATGCAAGCTCCTATACTGAGGTGTAAGATGCAAGGACAGAGCAGTAGCACTCCAGGTATACAGTTGGGTCCATAAGTAATTGGACAGTGACACAATTTTTGGAATTTTGCCTCTGTACACCACCACAGTGGATTTGAAATGAAGCAAATCACGATGTGATTGAATCGTAGGCTTTACGCTTGAATTCAAGGTGTTTAACAAAAACATCGCATTAACCGTTTAGAAATTACAGCCATTATCTATCTATCTATGTATTTATTTATTTATTAAAAAAAATTACTCGCTCCATTTTCACATGCTCAAAACTAATTGGACAATTGACTGACAAGCCGTTTCATGGCCTGGTGTGGCCTGTTTCCTCGTTATTTCATGACAAATTAAGGAGGTAAAAGGTTGATTCCAAATGTCCAATGTGCATTTGGTGTTGATACTGTTCATCTTAACTCTCAATATATGGTCCGTCCCCACCCCCCCATGTACCAACGATTTGGTACATTATTAAAGAGAAGGAATGCACTGGCGAGTTCACAGACGACAAATATCATCTTAGGGAGTTTCTATCATCGTAGGGAGTTTTTCCTCGCCACCGTCGCCACCGGCTCGAACGTTAGGGATAAATTCTCACACTTAAAATCTGTATCCTGTGTTTATATGTTTCTGTAAAGCTGCTTTGAGACACAATGTCCATTGTTAAAAGCGCTATACAAATCAAACTGAATTGAATTGAACTAAATTGGATGATCGCAGAACTCTTTCCTTGTTGAAGAAAATCTCCTTCACCCCCTTTAAGATCTACCCCAGTCAAGAACACTCTGGAGCAGGTAGACGTATCATTGACAAAGTCTACAATCAAGAGACGCCTTGGAATGTAAATGAATGTAAATACAGATGATTTACCTCAAGATGCAGAGCACTGGTAACACTCAAGAACAAAAAAGGCCAGATTTGACTTTGCTTTAAAAAAAAAAATTTTTTTAAAAAGATGAAAAAAAAAAACCCTCTCTAAAACAAAAGCCTGCCCAGTTTTGAAACAAGATTAACGTCTAGCAGAATGATGGGAAGAGAAGAGAATGGAGAAGGAAAGGAAGGGATTATGATCCAAAGCGTACCACATCATCTGCTAAACATGGTGGAGGAAGTGTTATGGCATGGGCAATGTATGGATGCTAATGGAACTGGGTCACTGGTGTTTATTGATGATGTGACTGCTGATAGAAGTAGCAGGATGAATTCTGAAGTGTATAGGGCTATACAGTACTTCCTGCTCAGATTCAATCAAATGCTGAGAAACTGATAGGACGGTACTTCACGGTACAGACGGATAAAACGTAAAGCAACCCAAGAGCTTCTTAAGGATTGTTACAAAATGTTCTAATCTAATCTTTTGGTTGTTGGTTCATTTAATGATGTGCGGTGTGAAACCAAACCAAACAGCAAATGAAGCAGTAGTATCAATTTCCTTCTGATTTAGACGCAGAAAAATGCAATAACAGCTGGGAAAGTGTCCTAAAGTGCCGTTTTAAAGGCAAAAATACATTTTTTAAAAAAAAATCCCTCTAATACAGAATTCTAACCTTGAATCATACTTGAAATTTACATTGTGTCACAACTCCATTTTTGAAATTTCAGCCTTGAGAAAAACACGAAGTAAACTATTAAATTAGGATCGCCGACCTTAATGATAAACCTGTCAAGGTACTTTGTGAGTGTCATGCAAAGTAATTTACTCTAGTACTAACCGCGGGCAGCTCATCAAGGCCTCGAAAGGCTTCACGTAAGTCTTACTAAGCCTTTATTCTCTAATCGAGCCTATTTTTTTTAGATATTTCTAGTTTCTAGAAATAAATATAAGCAAAATACGGGATGAAAATGATACGACGAAAATAAAAACAAGTTTAATTCATAAAATTCATAAAAATTCACAAAAGGTCTCTGTTTCAGCGTCGCCTCATAGTAAGAAATATGGCATAAATGTACCTTTTTTACCTTTTCAAATCTCTTTTCCTTCCAGCGAAAATATCTGTACAGTTTCCATAATTAAATAATCGCTCTTCCACTATCTCTTACATTTAATATTGAAAATGGAAAACCATACGGGGGATTTGTGCATGTATGTTTATCATACCCTAAATGTGTTATACTTTTTATTAATGTGCGTTCATGTGTGTCTCTATGTATGTCTCCGTGGGGGGTTTTAATGACTGTTTTCTTTTTGGGGGGGTTGGGGAATGGGATAACATGCACGTGCGGGGCTGTCAATCTCGACTTGACGTCTTTTTCCCGCTCCGAATCGGAACAAATGCATGTGATCGAAACGATCGTACGCAAGAGCGACTTCCCGTACAACACGTCTGTTCCGTCTGGGCTGACCTCATCCGTAATTGGGAATTGTGGGAATTCTGTTAAGTGGGCTTGAGCACGAACACATCGCTAACTCGACCGTGGGCCCCAACAGTCGTGGCCGCGTTCGTAGCATGTAGGACGTTAAAGAAGACCTGGCAGTTACACGACAGAGTGACAGAATAGAGGGTGGAAAAATACGTATAAGACGTGCTCGTGTGTTCACGGCCATCGGAATGTGGCTGATGGGAGCATAAATAAAGCATAGCGGAACATCTGGTCTTTGTTGTGCGTTCAGCTTTTTAATGTCTTCCAAGAGTGACTCTGACGCTTCGCTGACTGCCACTCCTTGCTCCTCACTTGGTTTTAGCATAGAATTATAAACCATCTTTGGGGAATTAAGCACCCGCCATCCCCCTACACACACACTATGCCACCTCCGTGTTGTCCCCCTCCTTCCCTCCCTGTTCCATCAACACCATTTGCAGGAACTTTCCTACTTACTTAGTTCGTTTTTTAAATATTTTATACCTCGTGGGACGCCGTATGTGACTCTGTGTGTATTTGTGTGTGTGTGTGTGTGTGTGTGTGTGTGTGCGTTTACAATTAAAATTCGCACGGCTCGGTCCTCGTCCGCCGTTCCGTTCACGCCGGCACGACGGAGGCTTCTACATTTCTGATTACTTTCAAAAAGGACTCGTCGTACAAGAGGCGCAATTAAGAAGCCGCAGACAATGAATTAAACACGTGTAGCATTTTAAAATGTGGAACGATCAAGGTAACACACTCGACCAAACAGGCCCTTGACAATGCAGATTCATTATCACGCCGTGCCTGACCAGCTCTGAAGTTCTCGAAAAGCCAAATGAGAACTTTTGAAAAGAACATGTGTGCGTGTGTGTGTGTGTGTGGAACGCAATGACGCCATTGTTAAGCTCTGAAAGATGTTGAAACATTCACGGCTGCGTGGCGCGTCAGTATTTTGGGAACTTGTACATTTTTCCACGCGAGGTGATGGAACACCCAAGAGTGGCCCTATTCCTGGGAGAACGATCATTTTACTGTGGCACAATCAGAGGAAATGGTGGGCTACAAAAGGTGTTTTTATAACCATACATACACACTCTCTCTCTCTCTCTCTCTCTCTCTCTCTTTCACACACACACACACACACACACACACAAAAAAAACAAAAAACCTTGTTATGGACTCTGTGCTGTGAATTGGGCCTGAGAGAGCGCGATATTATTGGAGCGTATCCTGCTTCAGATGAGGCTTAGGCTATTCATATATTTGGATTTGGGGTTCAACAGATGTGTGAATTGCTAGGAAATGACATAAGTGAAAATGGCTATCGAGATAAGAGTTAGCGGCCCGATTGAGTGTTAAATCATGACGCGGTCTGGATACGGAAATGAGATAGCAAGATGCCGTTGAGTCATTTATCAGTTCGGCGAGACAGGAAGATGATCCGATGATTTTTAGGTCTTCTGAAGGCATAACCGTTCTTTGGTTTTAGTCTTCGTGTTTTAATCACGCTAATTCATTTGGGATTAATCTGCGCTTAGGTCATGTTGTGGAAAATGCCATTCCATCCCATTCTACACTACTGTAGTTGTCCAAAAGTTTCCTTCAGGCCCATAGGTGCTTGTTGAACATCACTTTCCAGATTTTCCTCTTGGCTGTTATAATATCCTCCACTCTTCTGGGAAGGCTTTGCTCTAGATTTTGGAGCGCCCAACTAATGGGGTTTAGGTCAGAGCTCTGTGCAGGAGTTCTTCCACTCCACCCTTGTCAAACCATGTCTTCATGGAGATCGCTTTGTACACTTGTTTTCTTGAAACCTTGTTAGTTCCAGTGAAAAGAAATTGGAATGCTAGCAATTCTTCTTCTTAATTTCAGAAAAAAGGTACTGTAATACCAAAGTCACCGTCTCTCTCTTTATCAACCGTCAGATCGTCAGACAGGAAGTGGCTCTGGGCTCACACATTTCATCCTGGATCTAATCATCACCTCCTTTAAAAGAGTTCAGCTGTATATTGTACACTTAAAAACAATAAATAAATAAATAAATATCAATGCTTACACGTTAAACACATTTAGTTTGTGCCAAAGGTTTATGTAGAAAATCCTCAAGAAGTCAGGGTTATAAACAAGTGTATTACTGTGTTAGCGTAGAGGACCATTTGTTCAATATTAGCATTCAGTGGTTCTACGCTAGAGACTCAAATGTTGTGGGTTTCCTCAGGGTTCTCCGGTTTCTTCCCACCTCCCAAAAGCATGCCGTTAGCTGTATCGGCGACGCTAAATTACCCCTGTCGTGTCAAAAAACGACTAGAAGTTCTAATGACCTTTTTCAATAAGTGATCTTTACTCAAAAGCACAGTTGAAAGTAAAACTCTAGAACGCGTTGGATGAGAGAAGCAAAAATCCCGTTTATTGTTCAAAAAGCAACATGAGATCCAATCAGTGAGACTTCCCAAAGTGATCTGAATCTATACTCAGACTCAATGCCCTATTTATACACTCTTATCTTTCTTTAGTCTACGCCCAATTATTATTATTATTATTAGGTGTGAATTATTTTCTGTTTATGTATGGTTCCCTGGGCGTATGCAGGGCGTATTCCCACTTCATGGCCAATGTTCCCAGGACAGATTCTGGATCCAGGATAAAGTGGTTGAATGATGAACTTGCGTCAGTTGTAAGTCACCTTGGATAAATAAAAATAAGTCGCTAAGTGGATAAATATAAATAATGACATTTCTTACATCCTTCTCAAACACACGACCTATATGTGTACAGCCAGGCGCAGTCGAACCCAAGCCTTTGTCTTTGTTCACATCTGTTCTTTGGAGCTTCTCTTTTTTTTTTAATTGCATTTCTTTTTCCTTATTTCTTTTGTTATCCATCTCCCAACCCAAGCCTATTATTCACAAATAAATCACAGCTCATTTCCCTGCTAATAAGCATTTAGCCTCGTGAAAACACAGGTGTAAGACCGCAGCCTGAAGTTAAGACTCTGACGAAATCTTTAGATTTACAGTACTTTATCAAGCCCCCCCCGCTCCGCCCCTTGAAATTGACCATTAATTAGTCATAAACAGTTCCTTTCTATTTCTAATAGGCTTTTATTTGTCAAGATATGGTTAAAGCAAATGCTTAATTAATTAAACATGAAAGTCACACCTTTTCTGGGTGTTTGAGAATACAGATGTAGCAGATGATTTTCTTGGGTTTTTTTTTTTTTCCTCCCCTCCCCAAATCCAGCGCTGGCATCAGATTTGTTCAACTCTTTATCACGTTAATTAGCACCTCAATCCTGTCCCCTTTGCAAATGAGGGGTAGGTGACGAGGTGGGCTTCATAATGACTTAAGACGCACAGAGCTAACAAGTTATTCCTCCCTCCGCAGCTGTTAGTTCCACTTAAACACTTCAAACCTTTTCTCTCCCAATGCTTTATTTATTTCATCCTGTATTTTTAGTCAGCATGGCTAACTGGGTTGTTATGCGTGCAGCCTGCTTTTTTTTTTTTTTTTTTTTTTTTTTTTTTTCGCACCTTTGTGATGTGGGAAGGCTCTGGGCTTCTGAACGTGAAGCAGATCTGAGGAAATTAGATTCATTGATAGTTTAAAAGAGCAGGTGCGAGATCTCGAAAATTAGACTATTACTTTGATTGTCATATTGCTGAAATATTGTTGGGGAAGTGGAGTAAAGTTTGGTGAAGCACTTCATGGTTCCTAAATGTCAGTGTTTTGATAGAATTCTTATTTGGATTTAGATTCGTTAAAATAAAAAAAAAATAAAAAAAAACACTCAAGTGCATGGTCTAAGAAGTTTCTAGAAGCCCTCCTTTGTCTTCTCAATCATCTTATTTTTTTCCTTGTCATATAAACTGGCTTATGAGAATTGCTATGAATAAGAATGCACTATTTCTTCGTTTTTTTTGTCCCAGATAAAGCATTTTGCAGTGTATTAATAGCCCTAATTTAATGGCAGGAGGAGAAAAATCTGTAAAAACAGAACCGTTGTGTAATCAATGCCTCAAAAACAAAAAACTAAATAATAACGACATGGTGCAACGTAATGCACTTTCTCTCGTAACTGATGAAAATGGATTTTCGTGGTCAATTAGTGATAAATAATGCTGAACCTTAGTGGTGAATAAGTTACAGAGGAATCACATGCGGTCTCTAAGAAGCTGAGATGCAGTCTCTTAACATCTAAAGAAAATAAATACTAATTCCATGACAGATAGAATTGGTACTGACCTGATCTAATGATGTTTGTAATGTGTGTATATATATATATATATATATATCATTTGGTGAAGTCACAGCTGTCCGTAGGTGGGAATCCAGTAGTTTGTTCTCCCCTGTCAATCAGAGTGACAACGGTTGAGTTTTTGTCCACTTTTCGCACTGTTCTGTTATCAAAAAAGTGAAAATGGGTTAATAAATAAATAAATACATACATACATACATACATTTAAGTTAACAAAATGTGCTGTCTCCTGCCTGTTTCCATCCAGTTGGCCTTTTAGTGATAAAATGGTGTGTGTGATGACGTCATTCTTTAAAAAAAAAATTAATAAATAAATTGTCACATAAGTTTTGGTGTATCGCAAAAGAAATCTGCCCTTGAACTGTTTCCATACATCATTTTGTGTATATCGTGAATTGAGTAACTTTTGCGTCCTGCGTGTCCTCAAATCTTTGTATAATCGAGAGAGTTTTGAGACAATTAATTGAAATTGGCCAATTTACTGTCATTTTCATTTCACAAATAAGTGCAATTGTATTTACAGTTGTAATTGCTTGTCTGATAGAGCTCTGAGTAACTGCCCTTAAGCGATGAAGCCCATGTGTCTGGAGAAACCACGCAATAGGGTGTTCTGGGAGCTAGTGTTAGAGAGACATTTCTGAGAAATTCTCTGGCTGCAACATTTTAGAATGCCCACGTTTGAGATGCTGTGCCAATTAACTGGTCCTGATGTTGCATCCATCGCGGGTTGCCACTGACCACCGGTTCCGACCCGAACGTGGATTGCCATCGCTCTGTTCAAACTGGCAACCTGCACCAAAGTAGAGTTGTGTGGGAAACTTTCAGAGTTAGTAAACCGACTAATTGAACCAATTAATTGAAGAATTAATTTTTCGAATGTGTTACTCTACCCTGTGACATAACATTGAGCAGCATTGGCTTCACGTGTCTCGGAGGAAGTTTGTTTGCTTGTTAATAAAGAATGACATGTCGTACATTTCATCCATTTATTGTTACATGTTGTGGAACATCCACGAAACAAGTCGTTTGCTCACCAGCCTCTCTTTTCTCTCTCTGGAAGAACCACAAATGCGGCTAGTCAAGTTACCGAGAAACGTCCTTGTCCTGAAGACTTTCCTCTGGAGAAAAAACTTGTTACAAAGCGCTGACACTGGAGACTCCTTCCCCGTCAATGTGAAATAAACATCTCCTTACAGAAATCGTCACCGCATCAACGATTGCATACCTTTTTTCTTCGTTAAACAACGACTTCGACGTTTATTTCAACCTGTTTATTTTTATGTGCAGTAGAGCCATTATACAAGTCCCTGTGTTGGCTGTTACTATAGAAACGATAATGTATTCGAACTATCATGTTAATATCGATCTGCGATTTGCCTTAGAGCTGGCTTTATCTTATCGAAAAGGATTCGACTCCGTCCGACGAATCAGAACGGCGTAAAATACTGATACATAAAGCTACACTTAAACTCCGGCACTTTTCCACCCGGGCCACGCAGCGAATCTGAATAACCGTCCTGCCGAATGTTTCGTGCGTCTGCCGTGCAGCTGTTTTGCTCGCGAGAGGAGCCATCAGAGTGGGTGCTCGCCCATCGAGTGGCGTTGCACATCAATGAGTTATTGCTTTAAAATGGACGCACAGCGACAGGTTTCGAAAAGGAAAACAGGTTCAACTAGTGCTTCAGATAATAAGAGGCTACTTCAGCTGAAATTTCTAGAAAATGAACAAGTGGGCATGCAGTGAGTAAATAGTGTTGGATAATGTTTGGAGTGATTGTTTCAGAGAACACATAGCGCAGAGAAACAACCGCCTCCTATAGTTTCATATAATTTCATCATCTCGCTGTTGTTGCAATATCGCTGTCAATGTTGTTATATTGACAGGTATCCTCTGTCTTTGTCATATTTCTGTTTTGCTCTGCAATAAAAAAAGAAAGAACAAC
>JANDJT010000131.1:18456570-18462216 GCA_024331685.1 Stegophilus panzeri | reverse complement strand
AGTGTGTTCTGTGTGTCAGTGTTATTATTGTGTTTCAGTGTGTTCTGTGTGTCAGTGTTATTATTGTGTGTCGGTGTGTTCTGTGTGTCAGTGTTATTGTGTTTCAGTGTGTTCTGTGTGTCAGTGTTATTATTGTGTGTCAGTGTTATTGTGTTTCAGTGTGTTCTGTGTGTCAGTGTTATTATTGTGTGTCAGTGTTACTGTGTGTCAGTGTGTCAGCATTACCGCATGAAAGTGTGTTCACACGTCTGTGTGTGTGTTCCTGTGTGTCATCTTGTTCCTATGTGTTCCTGTGTGTTCCCATGTCTGATCGTGTTCCTGCGTATTCCCGGTTCTGTTCTAGCCCCCATGTATCAGTCTTTTCCCCTTTCTTAATGTGTTCCCGTGTATTCCCGGTTCACTTCTAAACCCCCCCGTGTGGAATTTTCCTGGCCGGTATTTTAAGGGTTGTTTAAAGAGCGACCCGGATGACACCTCGGCACACGGCTGGAAGCATGCGAACAGCGTCGTGCCTTCGTCTCCCAGCTGCAGCGTTCAGCCGGGGTTCAGCGAGAGGTCACAGCACCTGCATCTCTTTACACCTTCTCTCCCCAAAGATGGGCTCATTAACACGGCATTAACGCCAGACGCTTATTTATCCTGTCACGTGCTCACAATTGGAAACAAACAGAGGAGAGAATGAAATGGAGGGAGGAACAGTTTGAACAAGAACCTCTAGAGGAAAGGATCTTACAGTATATATATATATATATATATATATATATAATATATATATAATATATGACTTCGGTTACAACCCTAAAATGTTCTATTCCTTTATAAAAAATGAAATTTGCTGCATTTTGATTTATGTATTGGTGCCATTAATGCAAAGATTCTGGGGTGCAATACAAACAGTTTAATTGTGTCATTAACAATCAATATCCACTCCTAGTTAGAACAGTTTCGCTCGAGGAAAAACCGAGAAACACTTATAAAACAGTCAGTCGTAACAAAATAACCGGTCTTCTCCTTGCGATTAAACTCATAAAAAAACAAACGCTCCTTTTTATACAGAATATTTTATACAGGAATAGCTTTGAATCGTATCGTTTAACCAAAGGAAGACACGTCGCAAACATCGAATTCCACACAAATTGCATATGTATTTTTTTTTTTTTTTTTGTGGGATTTTTTTTTAATTTTTTTAATTTTTTTTAAATCTCTAAGGTGGTCTATAGGTTTAGTTGTTCTCCTAAGCTTATTTGCATGAGAGGAAAAATTGCATACAACATTAATCGTGAAGCTCGTAGCATGAGTCGCTTGACGTACAGCACTTCTTTTTTTTTTTTTTCTTTCTTTCTTTTTTTTTCTTTTTTTTTTTTTTTTTTTTAGGCAACACATTTTTTTCTTTTTTTCCCATTTAAAACGTTTAAGACACTTAGATTTTTACTGCCCATCAAACTTACATTTATAAATAGTCAAATAAAACAATGTGCTGTGACAGAAATGACGTAATTACATCAGAAAACTGCATGAGCTGCAAATAAATAACGTGGGTCGATGAGGAATAGATCGCGATTCACATTTTCGAACCGTGTGAAAATCCTGAAAAATTACAGTGACAAAAGATTTCGCAAAATAATCTAACATCGGCAGTGCCATATAGTACAAGGCATTTGTTGGCATAGTTTCTTTAAGACTGTATATTTTTTTTTTTTTACAATTAATATATGTCTATATATGTATATGTATATATATATATATATATATATATATATATTTATATTTCTTCCAAACAAATAATAAGTAAAGATTGAAAGAGCAAACTATTCTCCTCCAGTCTACCTGCAGGTCTTAGGGGCGCCAGATCCTGTGTGATCCTTCGCTTCGTAAAGAAAACGCTGTATTGTTCAGCAGTTTGTCACCGTTAAGGCCCCCGTTTTTATTTTATTATCAGTTGCATTAAAATAAAATTAAAATAAAAATCCAGTTAACACCACATACGTAAACATCTATCAAAGTCTATCAAACTTCGACCGAGTCGATTTTTTTTTTTTTTCTTTCTTTTAAAATCAGTAGTTTGGAAGTTCAGTGTAAAAACAACATACATCAAGTGCAGTCAGCAAACATCCACGGCAACATAGTTAAGATTTTTTTTTTGAACATTTTTCTTTTTGTTTCATTGTGCAGGTTATTTAATGATGCGCAAATCTTTACAGTGGAATAATAATACAGGGCTTTTACAAAAAGGTAATACTTCTGTATTACGCAGTCCCGGGTTGAGAGTCTTACAGTTCTACTCTTGGAGGAGATCAGAGTCTGATCCGAGTCGAGGTTTATTCTTTCACTTCCTGCTCGGCCTGACACTGACCCTCGGCTCCCGCGTGCTCCTCGATCTTGATGGTGAAGATGCTAGTAGTCTGCGTGCTCTCGTCCAGCTCTTTGAGCAGCTCGCCTTCTTTGAAGTCCGTCATGCCCACCTCGTCCTGCTCGTTGGCTGCAGGTAGCGCGATTCCCGACGCCACCTCCTTGGGCCGCACGCAGAAGCGCTGGTTCTGGAAGAACTTGATGATTGTATGCCGGGGCAGGTCGAGCTGGGCCGAGAGCGTGTGCACGGCCTCGTCGTCCGGGTACGGCCCTACGTCCTGTACGAAGCTCTGCAGGATTCCCAGCGCCTCCAAGGAGATACGGGCGCCGGTGCGACCTTTAGCCTGACGCGACTCGTCCTCGGCCTCGGCGGGCGCGGCGGTGGACGGCTGGCGAGGCGGGAGGCGGGGTCCTGTTTGCTGCTGAGGCTGAGGTTGCTGGGAAATGAGCGGCTGTGACGGGTAGGGCAGCGCCAGGGCAGGCTGGAGTTGGGCTGAAGGTGGAGGGTGGGCCTGGGGCTGAAATCAGACATAAATAATAAATCAGTCGCTATTAGACTTCGGCAGCTTTATTACAGTGTAGCTACACTCACTGTTCGCCTACGTATAGGTCACAACATTAAATTAACCAATGAAATGTTGGTCCGAGAGAAAATATACTGGACGTCGCATCCTGTAACAAATCGCAACGACCGGAACTTGGATTCGGAAAAGAACAGCGTAGGTTTATGATCGATTTTATTATATTTATACTTCATAGAATTTTTTAATGCTTAAAATGTGGGTGATTTTTGTGTGAAACGTTTAACTCTGGATTGTGAACAAACAGCCGTTTGTTCAAATTCTGGCATAATAATTATCATCCGAGCAAATGTTCATTCGTGATGGCGTGTGGAATAAAGCTGAACGGTTCTTTGGACTGCCGTGACACAGCATAAAGAATGGAACCGTACAGGCGTCGGGTTCGGAGGCGGGTCAGAACGCGGGTGAGAGAGACGCAACCTTTCTGTCAATGTAATCAGATCTAGGAATTTTTTCCTTCGGCGTTATCTTTTACGTGAGCCCGTTAACACGAAGCCCTTTTTTCATGCAAAAACCTTCACACCGAATTCTGCGTGGCTGTTGATTGCTTATCAAGCACTATTCAAAAAGCTGGGCCTTCACACAACAAGAGGGGGGAAAAAAAGGCCAGATCTGCAAAGATTCAATCACATGGCTGGCTGGGAGGGATTGACATATCGTGTGCGTGTGCGTGTGTGTGTGTGTGTGTGTGTGTGGTTGGAAAGTCACACGTTGAGGTGACAGACATGACAAAGTGGCTCTGAAATGCAGCATTGTTTTAGGTTGCAGCCACTGAAGGGGCAACTGTCGCTTAACCCTGTCCACAATAAACGTTTTATTTTCTTCTCGGGAAAAGCCCAAACACAGCGCAGCATTTTAAGGCACGATCATTCTGAGATAATATTCAGGGAAAGTCAAAAAAGAAATAAAAAAGGTGGCCAAAAGCATGTGCGCCTTTGTGGTTCTGTTTTAGTGAACGGAAGGGTGCGAGTTCAAACCGTGACCGCTGGAGTCGTGTAAAGCTGCTTGGAATTAAGCAGTGCTGTGATATTATTCAATATATATATATATATATAAATAAATCATAAAACAAAAACAAAAACATCTGAACATCGATTTTCATCAGGCGTCATCTATAACTGCCTTTTAAAAAAAGTATACTTTAGTGTTCAATAATAATTGTACTTATTTTATTATTTATGATGTTTTTTTTTGTTTTGCGTGTTACTGTTTGTCTTCGTTGTGTCTTGTTTCATCTTTTTTAGTTTTTTGCAGTTGAAAACCAATAAAAAGTTATCCGCAAAAAATATATATATATATATATATACATATATATATATATATTATTTATTACTGTACACTATTATTTAACTGCAATTTTGCCGGGGTTTTTTTTTTTTTTTTTTATACGAAATGTTCCTCATTCGTGTCGTTTAACATTTTTTTTATTCATCTTCCTGCACGTCATGTTTAGTTTTCCTTCCCCACATATCATAAACATCTTTAATGCACCAGTGGAGGCTGAGGAGATTCTCATCACCCCCCCCCCCCATACTATATAAAGCGCTCTGAGTGTCTATAAAAACGCTATATAAATGTAAGGAATTATTATTATTATTACTATTATTATTATTATTATTAGTGAAAGTTGCTATCCTGAGCGTATGCCTTACCGCGTTACACTTTTCTCTGCGATCGAGACCTGACCTACACCACATCCTATGAGGTCACCGTGGAAGTTGAATGGAAGTTCAGCCATTTTTCTCCATATTGTCAACACTTAACAATAGAAACTTTCAGCAGCTCTTATTGGTCCGTGAAGTGCTTTAGTGTTCATTTTACACATTAGCATTGTAGGAGAAATGTGAAGAGAAAAAAAAAATTGCTAGTGATGCAATAATATGACCGTATTACAGTTAAAGAAGAAATATAACGACACGTCCAGGAGGACGCTTTTAGGTCTGGAGTTTCACTCTGCGCGCTCTGATGCCCTGAAACACTGAAAAACTTTGACTCGATAACTCTAAATGGTGCGGATTTTTACTTCAAGGGCTCATTTTGCCGGATTTGCGATAAAGACATCTGATTTGCATCCTTACGGCACGCTTGCTTTGTATAAAACGGAATAAAAATGTCTTTATTGAATCGGCGCTACTTGCTCCGACTAACGTTAGGCTTTAAGTAACAAAATAACACGCGATCGAAAACGCAACTGAAGGTGACTTATATATATATAATATGTAAATTTCCATGTGCAGTACTGTGCAAAAGTCTTGCACATGCAAAGAAATGCTGTAAAGCAACAATGCCTTTAATAACAATGAAATAAAAATTTAAAAAATGCAATAAAAGGGCAGTAAACCGTAATAAATGAAACAAAGGGTGCGTCTCAATCAGCTCCCTAGTTCAGTAGTCAGGGCACTGATCAGGGAGTCGGCCATTTTAAGGGCCGTCTCAATCGCAAAATCCTTCCGGTGCACTGGAACGTTTGCTCCCTAAGTAATCCCACAATGCACCGCAAAAACCAGGGAGCATCTCTGCTCGCTATGTTCCCTTACTGGATATTTTCGGAAGCCTCTCAGCTCAAAAAAAAAAAGAAAAAAAAAAAAAGGATGAACTCTCAGCCATCTTCGTCTACAAATGTAAGTAGCTTGTTATCGTCGCCGTAGCTCTGAAACGATTCCTCACCTTAGCGATAACGTTATCGGACGTTCTATATGCGGTTCGTTTGAGTCTA
>JANDJT010000131.1:18428460-18443146 GCA_024331685.1 Stegophilus panzeri | reverse complement strand
ATACACTCACACGAAGCCTCATAGACATATATAATACAAAACATCATACACACACACACACACACACACACACTCACACTCACACACACACACACTCACCCATACACTCACACGAAGCCTCATAGACATATATAATACAAAACATCACACACTCACACACACACACACACTCACACACACACACTCACCCATACACTCACACGAAGCCTCATAGACATATATAATACAAAACATCATACACACACACACACACACACACACACTCACCCATACACACACACGAAGCCTCATAGACATATATAATACAAAACATCATACACACACACACACACACACACACACACTCACCCATACACACACACGAAGCCTCATAGACATATACATATACACATAATCGCACATATACAAATACACAGACACACACACACGCAGAAAGATGAACACACATGAATATGAATGCACACAGTTACAAACACACATATACACACACACACAGTATATTCCCTTTAACAGCACTCTCTCTCTCTCTCTCTCTCTCTCTCTCTCTCTCTCTCTCTCTATCTCTATCTGCTTTATCCTGGTGCTTATGTAAGGAATAAAACACTCATGCAGTTATAGAAAAATAATCAATGACTGTGTGGTGTGAGAGAGCGGAGTTACAGTTACCCCCATGAAGTGTTTTATTCCCTTCATACCACGGTAATTTGCCTTTGATTCCATTTTTTAAAATAAGAACATGTTGCACTTTTTTATCCATTTATAAGTACATCTGAGAAACAAGTTAGTTCCTGTTATCACTTACAATTATCCCCTCATCAGTTAAAATTCATTAAATAACAGCACTTGTCAATCCGTCTATTATTAGGCTTTGATTCCGTGGCGCATCCGCCACACAAATTCCTGCGAACTGTCCGTCACTATAGAAACGATAACGCGTTACACCGAGCACATTAATATAAACCTGTGATTTGCTCTCTGGCCAGCGCTACTGAGAAAACCTCCGAGCTACAGGAGATGAGAATCCAAAAGCGCTACGTATACAGGAACAACTACATCACAGGCAGCAACCGAAGAAGCCCCTTTTTTTTTTTTTTTCTCCCAGAATTCCAAGGGCGACGTTCTCAGGGATGAACACACTGCTTTGCTTTTCTCTTTCCGTGCCGCCCCTCCCTTCATTTCTCTGCTTTGAACTCTCTTGAACAAAAACAGTGGTTTGTGCATCAAACTGTAATTTGGTGAAAGAAAGGTATCTGGCACTGTGATCAGCGCAATCAGCGGAAAAAAAAAAAGAAAAAAAGAAAAAGAAAAAAAAAAAAAAAGAGGCCTCAGATATTTCCAGATAATTTAGGGCTTTTCACTCATTTTTTTCCCCCCTTTCGCCATCAAACGCAATCCTGCAAAATCTTCGACTGCGCACGCAGATATTCCAAACCTTTAATAATGGGGCTCGGCTGCCTTTTCTTTAATTAGTTTTAATAGAGAGAATCAGGCGGTAATTTGGTGCACACAAGCCTGTATTCAGCTGTAGCTTGTTCTCTGGGTGAGATAATGGCGTGGGCTTAGCACAGACGGGACAATATAAACACATTTGTTTAACGTTGAAACATCGTCTGCTGTTCGCAAGGCCACAATAAAGCCTGTGTCGTTATGGCCATAAATTACCAGCCTGTGTTTTGGGGTGAACGCGATCGTGTTCTTTTCTTTTATCTCACTTTTTTAAAGGAGAAGCTCCTCTGCGCCTCTTTGTAGTCGCAGGCCGATGTTGACGTTTTGTCTGTGGAAGCGAGACGTTTCGAGTCTGTCGACTCGAAACTGGCCTCTCAGGAGTTTTTTCGATTTGGATTTCAACTTCAAATGAACCAAAACGTTGCCGCTTTCTTTCTGATAACTTTGAACATTTGTCGATAAGTCAAAGATTTAAGACTGGTGGCTTATATGACGGCAACTCTCTGACATCTAGGACCAAGTTTGAAATCTTCCAGACTTGCTTTGGGTTTGGGGATTTAAAAAAAAAACAAAACAAAAAAACTAATTTAATAGAAACTTGTGCTCTTTACTAATCATTCAGGATTAGCAATCAGCATTTTATGCTAGCAGAACTACCAGACATCTCACCAGACATATTGTAGGAATTCCTCACACCACTACAGTGATACAATAACATCCAGGCTAGTGGTAATGCTAATGCTAATTCCTAATGCTAACACCCAGGCCATGTGCAACAAAGCATGGTTACCATGAGGGTTTAATACCGGGTCAGTAGTGAAGCTATTCCATACCTGGCTCTTGGAAGCGGCGACCTTGGCGAACATAGCCTGTGACACTTTGGCCCTCTTCATCTCCTGCTGGATCTCGTCGTAGATGGACGAGCTGATGTTCAGGACGGAGCTCTCCTGCTTGCCGTTCCACTCGGACGCCAACGGCAGGGGTTTCACCTGGGCAGGGAGCCGAGACGCCTTCTCAATCCAACATAGAGGGGGCGGAGTTTCAGTTATGTTTCCATACAATCAAGAACAATCAGTAATATGTCTAATATTAAAATAGATTGAAATAGTATGTCTAATAGGTAATCCATTGCCAAACACTTTATCCAGCTAAATAAACAGTAACAAATCTAGTGGTGGAGAAAAAAAACAAAAAACAAAAAAAAACCCTCACTAACCATGCCAAGAAAATCCTGGATTACTGTTACTGAAATGCCTTGCAGGAACAAATCAGGTCAAGTGGCCTTATTAGTAATCTTTTAACGTTTTAATCTTCATTTAAAACGTTTCGATACTAATACACTAGTCCATTTGCTTTGATTTACTACTGCTAAACATTCCAATATGATCCGGATCAACTTTATACCACTGTATAGATCGGGTTTCATCGGTACGCGCAATATTTTTTTTTTTAAATAAACAAAAACAAACAATAATACCTGGCAAAAAATGGAACGTCCACAATTTTCATTTTATCCCAAATATAGTCAAAAACAGCTAAGCTACATATACTGTGTTTCTGTGCAGGAAGTGAGGGACGCTTTCACCCACATGTTTAAAGAATGGGGTTTTTATGGTTAAAAAAAAAAAAACAACACCTAAAGACATTTTTATGATAAGTGATATTAATGAATAACAAGATTAGGTTTGCTAACACTGAAAAGTGACAATTTATCATGATATCAATATCATATTATAGATATAGTATTGTCCAGCTCGAGTATAAATAGCCTTGCAAAGTGAAACTTGTGTACATTTCTTTCTTTTTTTCTTTTTTTGTGTGTGATAATATTCCATAAACACATTTTAATCTTTGCTACATGGACTTTTTTTTTTTTTTTCCCCTCAATCCTACGAGAGTTTAATGTGTGAATCGAAAGAGTACTCACAGGAGATATCCCAACTGGAATCCTGGGGTTCCAGTCCTCTGGTCTAATGTTGTTACATTCTTCTCTTCTGGGCTACACACACACACACACACACACACACACACACACGCACATATTTAACCTCCGGACCGTGCGACTTTAATCAAAACTAATCTAATATTCACGACACTCTACATTTAAAATGAAGAGCCACCCTTCCTGATTAATCGGCTTAATGTCTCTTTAGAGGACAAGGACTCTGCTGAACGTTATCACCACTCCTATCTTTTAAATGCGCTCGAAGACTTTCATACCGCACTTCCGTCGTGGCTTCAAGGTTGAGCCATTTCTTGCCATCGTACGTTAACGTTCAAGACAGAACTTGTGCAAACTTCTGCCTGATTGTCCGTTTAAATACACTCTACGCGGGCGTTTTTATGATGATCATTAAAAAAAAAATTCACTTTTTTTTTTTTTTAAACAGTCAGAGCATCCGCCTTGGTGAGATTACAGAGTTGAGTCGCTGATGTGTAAGCGTCACGTTGGTATGCCTTACCACGGGTACGGTCTTGGCACAGGAAACGTCGACAGCCGGAGAGATAACTGGTAGCACATCAGGCAATATGTCTGAGACGTACTGTATGCAGCACGGATGGAATAAACACATGGGTGTGTGTGTGTGTGTGTGTGTATACTCTATGTCATGCTTCTTTTTTTTTTTTTTTTTAAATGAGTAATCATGAGATTTCCTAATATGCATTCACATTTGAAAAGTGGACATACCTAAAATACCAACATGACTACTGAAAGTGTAAAAGTAGGCTGCGCGGAATCTCGCATGCCTGCTGAACCAAATAAACAAGAGTAACGGCTGAACTAACCGAGTCGGAGTAGCAGCTGATTCTGGGATCTGAACTGGAAAGCAGCATCTGGTTCACTCCTACACTCTGGTTTGAGCACACACAAACACACACACACACACACACACACACACACACATATACACACTTGAGCGAACACCAGTGGCGTTCCAGCCTCTGCTACTGTGCAAATCTCAGTGTGAATGAGCAGGAGAGGCAGCTTTGTCCTGAATAAAAAGCCTGGCTTTGTATCCACTATGTTGCACTCAAGTGCACTCAAAGTATGTAGTACGTAGGGAGGACGTTATCACGTGGTCCTCACTAACTGTCTGCGGTGCAGTGTGTCTAGGTATTTCAAATCTGCGTTTTAGCAGTGTCGTGACACAGCTCAGCTAGGATTACTGCGCTTTAAACCGGATACGATCCAATTGTTCGTCGGAGTATTTACACGGGAAATGTCGTGTTCGCAGAAAACTATTCAACTAGATTTCCCGAGTTTGTGTAAACCTTGGTATAAGGACTCTGACTAACGAGGACCTCCGTCGATCGAGCTACGAGTAGCATAACTGGCGCAAGTTACCGCAATCTGATATTCACGTTACGCGATCAAGTTCGCATGTTTATGACAATTACACACGACTTGAAAGGAAGCGATTCTAAACAAATTCGCCTGCCTGTGCGATTAGGACAAAAGTAATGGCACCCTATAAGAGGATATATATATATATATATAGATATAGATATATGTGAACTGTGAATGCGCTTGATCAGTTATGGCTGATATCATATAACATATAACATATGCATGTGAGTACAAAAAAAAAAAAAAAAGAATTACTCTGCAAATTTAGTGGGACTTTTTGGTTCGAATTGGTCTGGAAAAACAAAAAACAAAAAAAAAACCCACTTTAATATTAATAAAGAATCAGAAATGAAGCTTACAAGCCAAAACTTTTGCAAACATGAAATTCGAAAAAAAATTTGTTTGCATTTTATTTATGTTAGCTAGCTGGTTAACAGACAGGCTAGTCTTTTAATGATATACTAACTGTAGTTCGGTCGGCGATTGAAATTTTTGGGTCCTAAATGTATGTTTTGTAGGGGGAACTTACGGCAGACGGATCTACCTATACACACCACCGTTTGCAGCCGGCTGCTGAGTCGTCAGTGCAGAAAATCAATTCAACTTTTCTCCACATGCGAGTGAAATTTCCAACAGTAAATAGAATAAAATCTAACAGAAGGCGAATGAGTTATCTATGTGCTACGTCAACAGATTATTAGTGTACGGTGTATGACTGTTACCTGGACAGGGCGTGATGGAGGAGTGCTAATAAGCGGCGCAGGGCCCATAGAGGATGCCGCCGTTAAACTCCTCTCCCTCTCCTCCTGGTAAATACGGTCTCTCTCGGCCTCGGGTAGCTGCAGGAAGTTCTGCATGGCCCTCAGGTTCACCAGCAGGGACTGAGACGCCGTTTTAGGGTCTTCCTCTTTTCTCAGGATCTCCGAAAGCAATCCCTTGAGCGGCAACAGTGACAGAAAATCAAATCAGAGGTCTGACGTGTCAAGGGAAGAGGTTTATTAAGTATTCCAGCAAACATGTACTGCGAACAATTAGTTGCAACAACCGCATGGTTCGATATGCACGAACGCACGAGCGTTTTGAACTCTGTGTGCTTCTTCACATCCCTACACTTTCTGGAACCTTCTACAGACTCAGACGTCGGGACGTGCCACGAGTACTCTTCATTAAACAGCTGCAGATGAGTGTACAATAAATATTACAAGAGCCTTGCGAAAGGCAAAAAAAAGGCATGTCACAAAATCTCTTAAGAGTGTAGAATAATAGCAGAGGCTGCCAATTTGCGTGAAAAAAACATGACTCTGTGCTCACGCTCCACACTTTCCAGTAGATTCTTATCGCTTTCACACGACTTCAAAGCCGCACGGAGCTGTAACGAACCTTCCCTGAGCTATGCGGAACATCTTTCTGACATTATCTCCGATGCAGGCGCAGGGGGAAAGAAAAAATAAAAATCTGTGACTGAGTGTGGGCTCCCCATGCAGCACCGGAGAGCCAGGTTAGGGGTGGACATATCATAAATGTGTTATTTTAGGCAACTCAAAGCTCCAGTGTGCTTCGCAGTCCCTTGATTTGGTTGCCCAGGAACATTACTGACTTGGCTAAACATGTTGGCAGCGAACGTAATGTAAAAATGTATGGTATGCTAGTTAGCAAGCTAAGTGCTTTAATATAGCCAGTGGTCTTCAAAGTGGGGTCCCTGAAGCGTAGCCAATGGGTCTGTGATTTTTTAACAATTTTTTATTTTTTTTTAATCATTTTGGTACTCTCATGGTGGAACTCACATTTCCAAACTTCTTATATTTTGAGGTCCAAGCACCAAAGTCAGACCTAATGCATTCTATTGGTGGAAAGTTCAGGAATAAAAAGCACTATCGCTTCAACAAATATTACTCGACAATTTTTAATAATGTCCACGAAATAAACTTGATTTATTTCTAGCTAGATTGTGCCTCGGCCAGTGCAAGATAATGTGCAAGATCATGATAACGAGTCTTTATTGGTCAGTGAAATTCTTTTCTCTTTGCATATCCCAGCATGTTAGGAGGTTGAGGTCAGAGCACAGGGTACAGCACCCCCTGGAGCAGAGAGGGTTAAGGGCCTTGCTCAAGGGCCCAACAGTGGCAGCTTGGCAGTGCTGGGGCCTGAACCCCTTACCTTCCGATCAGTAATCCAGAGCCTTAACCGTCAAGCCACCACATAGTTTACGCCACATAGCTTACACATAGCTACATACCACATACCACAAACTTTTGTATTGTGAGCGTCAATAAAGAGTGGGATAGTTTTCTTTTTCTACTTGTCCACTGGGCCACGAGGCTGTCCTCATATCCACCAGTTTAACGTTGTCTTCAGTACCTCATACCTCATACTAAGACTTGCTTATACGGTGTCTGACATTGCAAAGCTACAAACCGTCACAGCTCGATCTCGCATCTGAGAATTTCTTCCTCAGCACATAGTGTGCTCAAATGAATCACGCGACATACTGTAGACAAGCAAACAACACAAAATGTGTCTTCGCTAATCAATTATTAAAGATTGTATGAATGTCATGGTTTCCATTAAAGACAATAAAATATGAGCATATCCATAAAAGCCATCGTTCCTAAACCTCAGAGGTGGGATAGTGAGTTAATACAAAGTCCTCCAGGTCCTGGCTTGCAAAATCTATCTATCTATCTCATTCCATCCTGTTCTCCGTGACAACAGTCTAGCCTGGTCTGTTTACTCCCACAACAACCAGCATGGAGCTTCCATCTCCGAGAGCATTCCATCGTTTGTTACCAGAGAAGCGTGATTAGCGTAATGTGGCCTACGTGTAGTGACACGCATCAGGCAGACATGTCATAGCTGATGTATGGAGTTTTTGCTGGTAGGGAATGATTCAGCGTTCTGACTGTCAACAATACAGTTTCATGGTCAACAACAGAAACCTGGAATGAATGCGCTCGATATGTGTGTGTACTGTGTAGTGTGTGTGACACTTCTCGGTATCAAAACGAGGGCAGAGAAACACAGCCGGTCTGATTATACAAATATATATGTACAGGAATGAGCTACAAGAATTTCCAGACTGCGAATTTGATTCATCTCTGTAAAAAAAAATAAAATAAAATAAAAGTTTTTGCAAACCCTACAAAACCACGTGATTCATCTGTAAGCAAATTTCACTTCACTCAGAATGCTTCTGCAACTAAATTCTAGGTTTACGTTTACAAGGAGGAGAACTCTTCTTTTTTTTTTCTTTTTGAAACCATAATTGTCATGATTAATCACCTGTGACAAAATCTTGTTGGGAAAACTTAATGAGGAACAAATAATGAGTCATCGGTTATCCAGATAATTCAGCCAAAACAGATTCTAGCCAGCGAAGTACTGAGAAATATCAGCTGCATACTTAGCTGGCTAGGTAAACACCTCCAAGTCCATTAGCTAACACTCACAGTTTTGCTGCTTTATTCTCTGGCATTTTAGCGAATACTTAATGCGTGAAGTCTCTTAACTCGGAAAGCTTGGATAGCAGATCAGGCTTGGCTCGCAATCATAGTGAACAACAGAACAAAAAATGAAGATGGTTCAATTGAAGAAAAACTACGTCTTGACTTTTGGCTTATCCTGCTTAAGAAACAGTGCAGATCACAAAGGTTCTTGCAATCGCGTAAGAAGCTAATCAATCTGCCAACACATTCCTGAATCTGGAGATTTCAAGCTCGTGGTTGCTTGAAAACTCTCAAAAAAAAAAGTCGTAGAAATACTGAACTCAACCCTATCTGTACGTGCGCTCGCCTTGGTCTTGACTACTACTAGACATTTTAACGATGCTGTGTTTCTGGACAGTTGGAACAGAACGGGCGGGGTCAGTTGTGGCTTGTAAGATTCGCGGTCATTACAACATCAACATTTGTAGTACCTGAGTCCTATTGAACGCGACGCGAGCGAACACGGCCTGCGAGATCCCGGCTCTCTTCAACTCGTCCCTCACCCACTGGTAGATCTCGGAGGAGACTTCTGTGTTGGAAGACACCTGCGTATCCAGGGGCTTGCTGAGAGCCCGACTGACCGGCGGGTGGTTCAGGTACTGCTGGTTCAGGGACTGCTGCGCCAGGAGCCGGTTCACGGCGTACTGCTGGTTTAGGATCTGCGCCATGACAATCTGTTGGTTGACCAGCTGAGGACTGATGGGGCTGGACACAAGGCCGGGATGAAGACCTGGAAGCTGGGCGCGGCCTGGGGCTTGACCGCTGTGGGTCAGGGGCACCGGGGACGGCGGCTGTTCGGCCGTGCTTCCCGGGATGGGCTGCTGACTGAAGCTCAGGTGGTTGGTGCCGGGCGGCGAGAGCTCTGACAAGCCGTCCATTTCGGCTACAAGACAAACAGAGAGAGAGAGAGAGAGAGAGAGAGAGAGATAGAGAGAAAGAAAGAGGAGACAGAGAAGCGTTAATGCTAATAGGTCAATCGGTTGTACAGTATGAAATCAATAACTCCTCTAATCGCTTAATAGCTAAGCTCGTGTAGCATTCTTATGTGGAAAAACAAGTAGAAGTTGTCCGTAATAGTGGTTGTGGACGAGGATGTGGACGAAGGAAGCACTTCACTTATTAGGTGAAGTGTGATGGGAAGAAACAGCAGGTCAGCCGGAATTTACAAACTGCGAGGGTAGCAATGAGAAGACGCAAAGTTGTCCAACTCAGATAGAACACTCAAAGGCCCAGAGGAAAACAAGCTGCCTCCATGCTAATCATCCAATCCGTGCTGGAGTGCTACTTTAGGTACTAGCTTTAGTCAAGTGCTAAAGCCTCCAGAAGATCGTCTGATTAAAAGTGACATCGAAAATGAAAGTTCATTCACTTTAACAGTGTTTAAACGATTAATCTGTACCAGCCACACGTGTCGATCGAGCACGGAAGCCGTGAGAATCATCAAAAAGGGCTCATGACCTGCAAGTTGTTTGGCAGCTTCTCAAATTAGTTTATAGCGTTCATGACCCGATCATGTGAGCGATGACAACGGGCCTCACATGTGTAGAGCGCCTGAATTGGCCTTTATGCTCCTAATTTTCAAGAACGCAACGCGAGCTGGCCAATGTGAAGTTTTCAGGATAAATATAGCTGGAGGAGGGGCTCGGCGGAGCTCGAGTTCGGAGCTCACGGACAAGCCCTCGCGCTTGGGCTAGCCCCAACATGACCGGGATAATAAGGCATCTATTTGGTACTGTTGATGGTATTTACTGTTATAAATATCTCAGCCCTTTTTAATTGACATGCGCGAGCCCGCAAAACAACGGGCTGGAAAATCCGAAAATGAAAAGGTCTGTTGTGAGCGAGGAGGTTTAAGCGGGAGGCCGCGGCTTCACGGCTCCTCCAGACATTCGGGGCGTATTACTTTAAAAGGATTTGTTTAAATCAGGAGAAATTAAAAGACGTTCGACACCTACGTAAATATATATATATATATATTTATATATATATATATATATATATATATATATGTGTATAGAAGGCAAAAATCACGCGGAAATCTTTCCGAAGGTTTATTTATTTATTTATTTTAGGGGAAAGAAAAGTGCATGATGCCAAAAAAAAATTTCAATGAGAGATAAACACAGATTAAGAGCATGGAATCTGTCCAGATACCTATACAATAATCGCAGGAACACATGCTTGTGTCTTTAGTGACAGCAAACACAAAGCGAGCCACTGCTGTTCCTTTCAGTACGGGGAAAAAAAAAAGTGAGGGGGCTCAATAATAATCAAAGCTTTCTCATAATCCCCCTCATTCCGGCAGGCTGATGTTACGGTGTGCCTTTGCATTCGCTTTTTTCAAATCGTTCTAAAAGTGCTGGGGGCAAACACACACATCTCACATACACACACACACACACACACACATATAAATATATACATGCAAATTGAAAGGATGGAGTGAAATGTTTGAAGGCCCTGATGAAGCAGACACAGGACGGGTGTTCCTTCTGTGGAATCTGGCGTTGAGTGAGTTGGGATTAGCAGTACAATAGTGGAGGGAATGTGGGAGAGAGAGAGCGAGAGAGAGAGAGAGAGAGAGAGGGGCCCTGAGAGAGGCCCAAGAGAACAGCAGGACTCCATCTCACTTCATTGCTGCGCAGTCGGACAGCTTTCTCATACGCATACACACTCACACACACTCACACACACACACACCTCCCCCACACTCAACACAACCTTAAAGAGACCCGGTTCACACTGTTCTCATCTAAAACATCTCCATGACCGTGCACGCTAGTTTAAACCCCTCTTTGCTAATTGTGGCACCCCGGGTTAAACGTCTCGCGTGCCTCCTGAGCGTCGTTATCCCACGCTGAGTGGCGCTCGGAGGCGAAATCTCCATCACGAGAGATGATTGAGTCGTAAGGGGAGTGGCCGTCGGTGTCACGTGACCTACCTACTGCGGTGGCACGTGGGCTGTCGTGGAGGACGCACGTCCCCAGGTAGCCCTCCAGCTGGGAGGGTTGGCGCACGACTGCGCATGTCGGCATACACACACACACACACACATACACACACAAACACACACACACACAGGTGTGGAGAGAGATAGAGAGTGTTAGTGGGTCGACACAAGCACGTGTGCGTGGGGGTGGAGGGAGGGGTGTTGGGATGATGGGGGCAGATGTTACATCGAATGCCCCGGCAGGAGATTAAATATATCAGTGTGACTCACCTCAAGAGGTGTTTGTGGGGGTTTTTGTGCGTGTAACAAATGATAAGGAGCGCATCCCGACTTCAGTTACACACACGGGGTGTTTAGCACTCGCCAACTTTTATCCCTTTTAAGACGACTTTGTATTCTGAGGTTGTTTTTCATTTTTTGCATTTTTTTAAAATCTTAGATCGTATATATATATATATATATATTAGAGCCGGGCAATAATGATCAATATCGTGAGTAAATGTTACAATCCACGCAAGTATCCCAGTATCATGATCATCTTTATAAAATAAAAAAAATTCGAAAAAATAAATAAATAAAATATTCAGATTAAAAAAAAAAAAAACCTTACAATTACAAACTTCAATTGGAAGTAGCTGATTTGATGGTCAAAGTTTATAGAGAATTTTTTTTTTGATTCTCAAGATCTTTCTTGTTAAATAGTGTTATTTTGAAACGTTTTAAATGAAAAAAAAAAAAAAAAAAAAGTACATTTTAAAATAATTTCCTTTTCTAGACATGAGAAAAAAAGTCAACTTTTTCCCCCCTGTTTTTCTGGCAGTTTGTCTACAAACCTTTGTATCATGATTAGGACTGGGTGAAATGACATCATATATATATATATATATATATATATATATAATTTTTTAAATAATAATGTTGTACATAAATTTGACTGCAAACTGACTAAAACCAGCTGATCTGATCTTAAAATTTTGTTCTTAATTTACAGACTTTTCCTTTTCACTGATAATATATATATATATATATATATATATATATACTTCTGCGCAAAAGTCCCAGGCACCCTATTTTTATTTTATGACGATCAATATACCACAAAAATTTTTCCAAACATTCGTTTTCCAGCATAAAATGAAATGCTACAGAAAAATGTTTCTACGTCAGTAAAGAAAGCGGCACATTAACGTAAGAGACAAAAACACATAAGAGCTGAGAGTCACTGTCACTGCAATTACAGGATTGTGTCGCATTGTGATAACAAACTATATATATATATATATATATATCATACAGCCTTAGTGTTCTCTTAAGAGAAGTTGAAACGCCATCCATTTTGCTGTAATCAATCTACGCAGATGCGTGCTTAATTATTTACAGTCGTATGCATTTGGCATCGCACCCCACGCGAGGCCTTTACCACTAGTGCCAGGTCCGCTCACTGCCAAAATATTCATTAGGACAGAGTGTTACAGGAGCATGCACCAGTGCTTGGATGTTGTTCTTCAAGTTTTGTTGTTTCTCTCAAATCGCTCCGTTCCGTCTGATGTAATGTTTTTGCAAAAGGTAATAATAAAAAATAAAATTAAATTAAAATAATAAAAAAAAAATATTATTTTTGTATTATATATAATATACTACGATAATTTAAAGTGCGCTGTAAATTTATTAGCTACATACACTGTAGCTGTGCAAAATAATAATAATAATAATAATAATAATAAATAAACTGGTAACCTGTGATGTAAATCTAAGCTCTTTATTTTGTATCATTTCATTCAAAACCTTTTTGGAGAAATCAAAGTAGATGACAAAATTTGCTTTTGTCTATTGTGAGAAATTGTCGTTTTTGTTTTTCGTCCTCGTCCTTCTTTTAACGAAACATCAGGACGTGATTATTATTACAGTGGAAATGTACTACCAAAAATGTAAAGTGTAAGTAAAAAATATGCATTTGCATTAAGTAAACAAACAAACAAACAAACAAACAAACGAAAAAAAAAAAAAGATCTGTACGGCAGATGTAATGAGACGGTAACACGCGTAACACGACTCTGTGGCCGTGTGGCTTACCCATCATGTCTTTTGTCTTCTTGAAATGTTTATACCAACGTCCAAATTCCTGACACTTCGCCGCAGAGACATTTGCATAGTAAGTGCTGTTCACGATGGAGGATATCATGCTCTGCGGAAAGTGAAAGAGAGAGACAGAGAGAGAGAGAGAGAGAGAGAGAGAGAGAGAGATGAGAGGGAGGTTGGACATGGTGTTGAGTTTCTGTTTAGTTAAAAGTGTAACATCTTACCGTGTTAAACATGACGGTTTAATACACGCTACATTTGGCGCAAATCGATATTTCGTTACAAAAACTCATTCGCAAACATTACTGCTAAGCAGAAGCGAAATCACGTCCTCCATTTTGTCTAAAAGCGAAAAAATGCAAGTAACGTGCGAGACAGTATTTTTTTTTTTTTTAAATGCTTGCTGACTAAAGAGTACGGAATAAAAACGGTTCAGGGTGTGCTGTTATTAGAAAACAATCAACTGTTACCACGACAACGCTGAGTATCTTCCTATTACAGCACGACCCGAACACTCTTACAGTCTTCGTTTGACAAGGCCAACAATCTTTCTGATTTTACGACTACGCCGTTATACTTTCCCATTACGTTTACAGTTACATTTAATGTTGCGGAACGTCCACGTTAAGTTAAAGTTAGTTCCTGTTCTCACTTACGTTATAGCAGCTACAAACAGTCGTTCTCTCACCAGCCTCTCTTTTTTCTCTCTCCTGAAGTTAGTAAGACAAAAAAAAAAAAAAAAATAAAGCAGTCACGTTACTGAAAAACCGCAAAGGGTAAAAGTCCTGAAGACTTTCCTATAGAAAGTTCCTATACTAGAGATGCACTGATGTAATACGGGCCAAAAGATTAGAAACAGCCGACGATCAGGGCCGATTACATCCTGTCAATCACAAGTGGGCGGGGGAAAACACATGGATTTCGTGCAGTGTGTAAAGAAGATGTCTCTTGTGTGGGAATGAGGACAAAACTGCAGCTCGTAAGCTCTGTAAAATCTCTGCACTGATAAAAATTGACACCGGACGCTGCGGCAGTGAGGCGGGAGTTTCGGTGTCGGGTCTTAATAATTTTTCTCCCGCGCTGCTCGTGCTGAATTAAAGGGCCGGTACACTGTTGAAAGATTTAAATGAAGTTGAGTTGACAAAAAAGTATATATATATATATATTGCACAGAAAAATATATTAGTAGAGTAGTATATTTCATATCCAGTTAATGTTAATATATAAAAAAGTTTATATTATATACATATGACCAGTTTGATGTTCAGTGATGAAGTAGAAATGCTTTTTTTGTAAAAAAAAAAAAACAAAACAAAAAAAAAAAACAGGAGGTTTTTTACAATTCAGTCGATGTTAATATGAATTAATAACCTTCAATAA
>JANDJT010000131.1:18412828-18417828 GCA_024331685.1 Stegophilus panzeri | reverse complement strand
AACGTCCTCTGGCAAACAATCAACAAATCGGCTAGCGTACCGATCCCCAAACAATGTGCTGAGGGCGGCATTTTAACAGATAAAGATCTAACAATAAAGAATGCTGCGTAGGTTCGTTTCGGGATCAATCCGAGCTTTGTTTTCCCGCAGCCGCGTTACGGCCCGTGCGAAATATTATTCGGGGGAGGAAGGAACGATTACTACCTGCTACGACAGCCAAGTTCGGCAAACGCTTGTCGGAGGTATTCCGAAACGAGGTACGAGGACGATCGTGTCGCCGATCACGACCGTGAAGACTACGCAGCTTGTTACGCCACCTCGAATCTGATTGGTCAGCAGCTCTGACGTGACCAGCTCTAAATCACAGGTGTACTGTAGGCTGTGTTAATGCGCTTTTTCTATCGCGTTATCGTTTTTATAGTAACGGCTACGTAAACCACGCTCGGCTCCGCGTAATCTACGATTAATAAACAGATTTTGTTACGATAGCAGGAACTAACCTTTTTCGTGGACGTTCAACGTAGTTAAATAAAAAAAATTTAAAAAATTTTAAACGTGAATAAGAGGAATAAAACTCTTCATGATGGAATGTTATAGGAAAATAATTACCAGTAACAGTTCTGAGATATTGATTTTACGTTTTTTAATAATTGCCAATTAAATGCTACTGAATGGATTGACATCATTTTTTAATTATTTTTTTTTTTTTTTTACTGAATCTTATTCGTCTTTGTAGGCATTAAAAAAAATACATTGTCAAACTCAGTTTCGAAGGTTTTTTTTTTCTGCGTATTAAGGTTTGCAGACAGGTTGCTAGCTACCGTGATACGCGTCGTGTATCGTAGAAATACTCTCTCGAGTAGCGTGATACGATATTTCTGTCATATCGCCCAGCCCTAGCTTCACCGTCCAATCTTAATTTCCTACAACACGACGCCACGTCATGTTTTATTATTCTCTAAATATATTACGGAATCAAACATGGCCTTCATAAATTTGTCAAAATGTGCACAACTTCAGGTTTAAATGAGGGTTCGGGGATACCTCGATATCTCAAACGATGCAAATGAGTCATGGTACGATGATGTTATATGATATCCGAACGACGCTGTGATATTTAATATGGGCGACATGGATGCTTCAAAACATTAGCACGCTTGCGGTTCAGGACTGGTGTCACGTCAGGGCCTGCGCGGTTCTAAACAGTCTGTTTATAATAATAACACTTAGTATACGTTTTACTGGATTCTAGACTTTTTCTCCACAGTACCCTGGTTATACCGTTAAACGCACACGACGTAGCGACTCACCCCTCTTGTGTGAGGTCTTGAGCAGGTGCGGGGAGGGTTTGAAGGCCACTCCGGAGAGTTTGGCGCCGGTGCTGCCCAGGCGTGAACGTCCCTGAGGGCTGCCGTTCTGTTCCAGCCGCGCTATCTTGGCTGGGGGGCCCTTGGAGTCGTTCAAGCCACCCACCAGCTCGCAGTTCTCCTTCCCCAGGCACGCCTCGCTGAGATGGTCCATCATGACTCAGCTCCACTGCTCACGGTCACCTGGGGATAGGCGAAAGGAGAGCGTCGGGTCGTCAGGTCAAGGTTCTGATTCTGATCGTTCGAGTTTCTATTAGCGTGTAGACAATTTCGCACTCATTCGGTGTGAGTCGTGGGCAGCGCTGCAGTGGTATACGCTTGCATTAAAGGTGTAAATGTGGTTAATAATATCTATTTTTTTAAATCACTTGAAAATGTTTTTTTTTTTTTTTACAATACGTGAGATTTCTGTGGCGTTGTATTTTTAGATTAAATATGGAAATGAAAATGTTAACACCAAAGCAGAGATACGAATCGAGTGATGTTGCAGAAGCACTTGATCGAACTCGTATCGGTCAGAAAAGCGCCGTTTATTCACGGTTTATTCCGCTGACGTTAGCGTCCGATCGTATTAAACCCACTCTCGCGTACACGTATCTGTTATACTCACCATTTCCCTCTTAACAAATGAAGACAAATTCAAAAGCCATCTCTTATATAAATGTATGCACTTCAGAAGAATATTACCATCTTATAAACGTGATCATGAAAGTCTCTACAAAGGTCCAATTTATTAAAGTGCACTGACGCACAGTACAGGGGTTTCCGTCGCCTGTTCCTGTCTGCTTTGGTTGGTCATAAGTGAATCCAAATATTTTTTTTTTTTTTTTTTTTTAAAAAAGAAAGAAAGAAAGAAAGTAAGAAAGAAAGAAAGAAGTTCCTGCTTCAGATCTGGACTGCAGAACAGCTGAGTGGGATCAGCGCGAGATCTAGGCTCAATCCTGTATGATTCTTAAATGCTTCTTGTGTTTAGTACACGTAGGAGAGAACCCGAGGCTGTAAATTCACATGATAAGGCAAGAGATTTTTTATATATCATACGATTCGTACAAATCCAGAGCACTGAAAGTCATCATTAAGCTACGCTACACAATATATAACACATGAGAGCTTGCTACACACTACACTTTGTGCACATTTATATACCTTTACATCCTTCATATAAAATATAGAAGATATAATATATACATATACATATACATATATATACACACACACATTTATATATATATATATATATATATGAGAAACTAATTTGTGAGTACTTTTGTGAGCTGACCCGTACTGACCCACACTAACGAATCTTCATAGCCACAAAAACGACACAATTATTCCCTCGCAAAAGTCAAACGCAACACTCAACCCAGACCACACACACTTTTCCTCTCTGGTCCTCACTAACGTTTCGTGACATGTATGCTGCTTCTTTCTCTTCATCTTGGGGTTGTTGGTTTTTTTTTCAGAGCATGTATTATGTATGACCATCCCACTGCTGAATCCCATGTCGAGAGAGCAAATAAGCCGGGGGTTTTTTCGGGTTTTTTTTTGGTGCAAACGCATTCATTTACTGAGGATTCCACTCCTCTGTGCAGCAGAGCTGTTCTCCGAGCACTGCGCAAAGCATGAGGAAGGAAACTAAAAAATAAATAAATAAATAAATCAGTAAGTACTTTTAGGACACGTTAATGTCTTTACTCTCTCTCTCTCTCTCTCTCTCTTTCTCTCTCTTCTCCAGAAGAGGTGAGCTTGAGCATTTCTTTTTCTTTTTTTTTTTTTTTTTTGGTTATTTTGCTCTGAAAGCATCGTCAACTTTTTTTTTTCTTTCTCTATTTCAAAAACAAAATCACCACAAAATGTGGTACGCAGATGCCTTCAACGAGCATCTTTAAAGCAAAACCCACCCTCAACTAAAATAAAAAATATATTTTTTTTAAATAAAATAAAAAATACAGGGTCTATTAAGAAGCTCGAGCCAAACGTTACAGCCCATATAATATATTAAAGCAATAAATTCTAGTGAGTTCATGCGGAATAAGGTTCATCTACTGTGCATGACTGCATTAATGGGTGAAAATAATAATATAAATAAATAAATAAATATAAAATGCAAAAGGCTGGACACTTGTATAGGGGTGTGTGTTAATAAACTGCACGAGATGTAACACTATATTGCATATAATCCTGATCTGCAGTGTTGAACGGATTAATTTGCATGTAGCTGGTGTGTTTCTGTTGTTTTGTCTGGGGCATGCATGGTTTAAAATATCCAACATGGTCATTTATACAGTAATGCAAGACATTAAGTAATAGATCAGAAGAGTGCAAGGGGAAAAAAAAAAAAGACTTGTTCTAAACTTTGCAACACTGCTAAATTAGAGATTTATCTTGCACAAGTGTAAACGCACACCCAATCACCTGAGAAGTGCTTTCATTTCAGAATTAAAAGGAACGACCAAAGGGGGGAAACAACAACAACAACAACAACAACATTAAGAAGCAATAAATAAATCATCCACAGCAGCTTGTTACTTGTTATGTGAGTTCAAGTGAGCAGACAGTCATGCAGAAGCGATTAAAACACACCTGGAAGTCACCACGTCCAAACTGGAAAGCTCATAAAGGGACTGGAGTTTGGTGAGTCCGAGCAAAACTTTACAGCCTTCCCTTCCTTCGCTCGCGCCGACACGAGAATTAATGATCAATCGGCTTTGCACGAGCGCGTTATGAACGTGGACATGTCGGGGTGGGGATCAATTTAAAAATATATATATATATATATATTTATAAAATAAAAAAGCATACGCGCTTCTTTTTTAAAACAACAACAACAACAACAAAAAGAAAACAGAAAGAAAGAGAATCAAACTCGGTGGGTTGAAGTTAAGGTGATGGAAGACGAGGTTATGAAAATATGTCGCGAATTATAACGTGCGCACGGGGAGCGAAACAGCGAGCGGGCTCGAGCTCTCTGCTCTGCCCGAGTTCAGGCGAGTTTTACGGGCTGCTCGTGTCGGTGCAGCGCGTGTTGATCCCGAACAAGCGACCGAAAGAACGAGCGCGGCGCCGGGAACGAATTCGGAAACGAAGTAGACGCGAAGGGCATGGCGACTCACGGATTCGCGAACATGCTCGTAAAACCGGGAGATCAGCACGGAGAAACGACGCGGAACAGCGGGCGGCGCTTCGCCTCTCTTCCTCTCCTTTCCTCTCTTCCTCTCCTCTTCTCTCTTCCTCCCCGGTCCGGATGGAAAGCGACGAAGCGGACAAAACCGGAGAGGCTTCTTCTTTTATTTTCATCAGACACCGCGGCGCGTGCGTATGTGTGTGTGTGTGTGTGCGCGCGCGCGCGTGTGCTCGGATACACTTGCGATTCACTTTCCGGCGTCGAATGAAGGCGCGCTACAGACGCATGACAGCTTCCCCTTTTTTTCTGCGAGCTCCCCCTTTTCTCTCTCTCTCTCTCTCTCTCTCTCTCGTTCTCTCTCTCTCGTGCGCGCGCGCTATCTCTCTCTCTCCCCATTAAACCCTGAGTTGCATTGACTCATCACTCCCCCCTTCGCTCGGTGCTGCACGCGCTGCTCGCCTTCTTTCTCCTCATGGCAGAAAGAAAATAAACCAATAACCCCCCCCACC
>JANDJT010000131.1:18377737-18398725 GCA_024331685.1 Stegophilus panzeri | reverse complement strand
ACCACCACCACCATCACCACCACCCCCCCTCCAACCCCTACCCCTTCCCCAGGTATATTTGTGCTAACAGAGAGGCCTTTGAGTACGTTCCGTCGTATTAAACGCGCTCGCTGTCCAGCCGAGGCACCATTAATCCTCATTCATCATCTCCCTGAGGAACCGGCACTTTGTTCAAGAGCGAATAAAGTGACCCTGAGAGCGTTTCGCAAAAAGAGACCGTCACGTCACCGTGCGCGCCGAGGACGCCTGAAAAATGTATTTATCAAGTCTGGGCCAACTGTGAGCTTGACAATTACACACTTTGGAGCCCTCAGGCTTCAGAGCGCAAGTACTTTGGCTAATTAGAGCAGAGCGGAGCGGAGAGAGATGCCACCCAAGTTCTGCCTCGAGAGGATGTTGACGGAGGAATGTGTTTTCAAATACATGAAGAATGAAGAGTAATGAAATTGTTTTTTTTTTTTTTTAAAGCGACTCGACTTTTACCACTCCGTTTTTAAAAAAAAAAAAAAGTATATATTGCTATGACGATTAGGACGTTTAAAGTAGTTATACCAGTATAGAAGATGACACCCAATGCAGAATGATAAATCAATCTGATTAAATGAGATGGTTCTTGATTAAATCCGGATACAGATTTTATCCACATAAAAAGTGAAAAGAGTAAAGATTTTTGCACCAGGTTTAATACTGTATCTGACTGCTTAAACCACATCCGATGACGTTTTCGCCACTTTATCCGTCTCTCCAAAGCTACCTTTGACGATAAACTCAACCTCATACGCTCCGTTAGTGATGGAGGTTGGCGCCTTTAAATAATCACTCTGACAACTTTTAAAGACGACGCCATCTTATTCACAAAACGAATCAAACCCTAGAAGACGGTGTGAAGAATACGTCGAGCTGATTACGCAAGTAAAAACACAATACAGCTCTCACATTTCGGTCTGTCTGACCAGACGGGCATCTGATGACATCTATGTGGTTAAAATACGATCGTGTACACGTGTAAACAAGGTCTAAAGACGGTCCTCTTAACCAGTCGGGTGCTTTATTAACGTATCATATCGTCTGTTTGATGTTAAGAAGGATCTATTAAAATGATAATAGTTGCATAGCAGACAAACCAGAGCTGAAACAAAGAGCTAAATATGAATAAAACTGAATGAAAGATTTGCTGTTAAAAATCATTAGAAAGGAACGTGCCACTTAAGGCCTCGCTGCTCACGACTCTCTTCCAAATCACTGACACGCATCTTAACACAATGTTCGAATCGCAGCAAGACATCATATTTTCAGAAAGTCCATTATCCGTCACTTAATTACACAGATGTGATTAGACAGATCTGAAGTCAAGCAAGCGCTGCTGTGATTCCTCTATGAGAGGACTCGGTCTCGCCCGGCTGGCCGTCATTAACGGATCCTGCTAAAGAGGCCTCCAGCGCCACGGGGGGGAAAAATAAGACACGCTAAAATATAATAATAGGCCTGTTTATAAATTGTGTTTTGCCACATATCGAAATATCTTGTCGCCTTCGCTGTAAGAGTCTGAGTCGTGTAATTTGTGTGTGTGTGTGTGTGTTTTTTTAATCAATTAGCCGGAAACCCAAGTGTAAATAATGCACACCCCTTACTCACCCTAACAAAGTTTCTTTCATTCTTTTTTCCACAGGGATTTTCCAGGGACTCTTTTTCCCTTCTCTTTTTATAGAGCTTATCGCAGATTTATGACCTGATCCAAACAGATCCTAGCTAAAGGTTAGTCACAGATAATGAAAGCGCCTAAAACCGCACGATAATTCCTAAAATTCCAGTGCTGGGTTTCAACAAACCAGTGAGAAAATTGCCTGCCATTATAACTAGATCTGTAAGTATGGACACATCACACAGCCACTTCTCTCTCTTTCTCTCTCTCTCTCTCTCTATCTATCTATCTATCTATCTATCTATCTATCTATCTATCTCTCTCTCTCTCTCTCTCTCTCATGAGAAATTAGAAATACTTTGGTGAGGATAGATGTGTACACAGTATATTTACTCTTTTGTTGAGGAACCAAGTTCAGCTGTTCAGGATAATTACACAGGGAGGTAACCATGGCAACATCTGTAGGCATCAGGGCACACCTGTGTTGGTCGAGTTTGGAGGAAGAAGAGCTTCATTAAGTCCATCAAAATACTTGAGCGCAGTGTTTAAGGCCTGACTCGGTAATTAACAATTGTGAAAGAAAAGCGCTTTTTTTTTTTTTTCTTTTTCTTTTTTTTTTGTCAGAACAAATGAGACGTCTCTGTCTGGGTTGACAGCGGAGTCTCCGGAACGTTCGGCGTGTACATTGCGCTGTAAATTTGCATCCTCGACCATCTTAGAGATCAGGGGTTTTTCATGTTGCTCAGGGCAAGAAAAAGAAGCACGTGACCTGGCGTGGTCATATTTCTGTAGTGCCCACTTACGACTGAAGATTGAATCAGAAATCTTTTTCTTGTTTGTTTGTTTGTTTTTTTTTTTTTTAAGTGAAAAAAAAGCAAGAATGAGAGAAATGAAAGGAGTTTTTTAAATTCTCGTTGTGGTTAATTACGCTTCTCTTCAAATTCATTTAGGTGAACTTTCTCCGTGCAAATGTGTGAACGTGGGGAGCGTACGGAAACCGAAAACGAGATCTGTTCTTTCTGAAAAACGGAAAAAGCGAGGACGTGCTCACATCTTGCCTCGCTCAGAGTTGTGACGAATCAAATTACCTAGCCAACTAATGGTGCTTATTTACCGAGTCGGTTTACTAGTCATGGAGTGCGTCGGTATTCCAGTTTCATAAAGACGAACGAAATGGCTCTTAGGTTTTAGAACTTGCAGATATTTTGTGTCGTGTATAAGAATCGCATTCGTTACAATTATTCCTCAGTATTGCCTGGAACCTTTTAAAATCATTTTGTCCTCCTTAAATTAAACAAAATTGGTATTACCCAGGGGGTTGCGGGTTTGAATCCCAACTCTGCCCTGTGTGTGTGTATGTGGAGTTTGCATGTTCTCCCCGTGTGTCAGGGGTTTCCTCCGGGTCCTTCAGTTTCCTCCCCCAGTCCAAAGACATGCGCTGGTATTTCCAAATTGTCCTTAGTGTGCTATTGTGCCCTGCGATGGGTTGGCATCCTGTCCAGGATGTGCCCTGCCTTGTGCCCTGAGTTTCTGGGATAGGCTCCAGGCTCCTTCCTGCGACCCTGTGTAGGATAAGCAGTATGGAAAATGGATAGATGGATAGAGGGATGGATGGATGGATGGATGGATGGTATTACCCAGTAGAGGTCAGGTTGGATGAGACTAGATGCGGACACTCTTTAAAAAAAAAAAAAAAAAAAAAATTGTTCCTCAAGAGCGGTTAACAGCTCCAGCTTTCTAAAAGGGTTCTACTTGAAAGCTGGTCAGAAATGGAAATTTTATAGTGCTATATGGACCATAATTTCAAAAGATTTTTCCATAAAACCTCAAATGATAGAGACCTTAACCGCACTAGTCTGTTGTAAAAAAAAAAAAAAAAGAAGAAAAAAAAAAGAAACGTGTCTAATAAGTAGGCGTACATCTGAGTACAGAAAGAATTCCATGGGTTTCAATTATGTTGTCAAGAGACTAAGTTAAAGACTTTATCCCACCTCCCTGACTCCAAACCATTAATCCTCTCATATTCCATGTTGCTTTTGACAAGCACACGACTGAAAGCGACGGGGTATCTCTTATTTCCGATGGAAAGAGAGAGCCCCTGTTCTGTTTCACTTTCCCCATGAGACCCTGACAGAAGTTAGTAATCGGTACCACTTCGGAACACCTTCGTGATGATTGTTATTAGTGCTGTGAGCACCTTTAAAGCTCTTTCCCTGCATTTGACAGGTGGGCACTGCGCCCTCTGAGGCTATGAGGCCCAGCAGTCTCAAGGACTCGCCAGATCATCAGTCATCTCGCTGTCGTTCGCTGGTAATGATTTGATTATTTTGCAGATGCACCAGGGTGTAAATCTCTTTCAGAAGCATTTCCTTCACATATTAATCAAAAGCGATAGAGCAGAACAGCCAGAGATTCGGAGGGAAACGTTTTTAAAAATGAACAAGCCTTTCTCGTTCAGAATATGGTTCTTAACAATGTTTGGAATGGAAAAGTGGCAACTTTTTATCACAAGACACGATACGAAATCCTGAGTTTGTGGGGAGAAAAAAAAAAAGTTTTATCTCTAGGGCAGGCTCATATCCACACTATGAGCAATCCTAGTGTGTATTGGTTAATACTGTTCAGCAAGGATGGCGCATGAACAGGCAACTTCAAGAACAGGTCTAATTTATGGAAGTGTATAACATAAAATATGAATATTTATGTCACCCAAGACCTTGCAAGAATGAGAGTTATAGAATAAATATGCTAAAAGTGGCCATTTGGACCATTTTGGAGCCTACTGATTAGTCATTAGTCAAATATTAAACATACCAGTCTCAAATTCATTAAGTAAGATTAGCTTCAGAAGCAAAATGGCCTCCAATCTGTGGCTTTACACTTATTAAAGTCAATAAAGGAGAGAAATATGACAAGCCTTGGCCCTGGTTTAGGAAAATGAAGCTTTCATTTTGAAACAGTGAAGCTGAATTCACTGAGCCCTTGTGTTTGCTCTTTATATATCCGCACGGTGTGAAACATGAATGCTGCAGATCTGGCCTCAACCTCCTGAAAACATTCCTTTCATGTATCCCAGAATGCACCGTGACACAAAATAGCCCTTCAGTGAATGTGTATCGAACCCGGCCACCACTCCGGGAGCCATCAGGCCGATGCCAGACGCTCTGGATTGGCCGAGGTTCCCGTGAGGATAGAGGGAGGAGGGGGAGTTTTCCGTCTCGACAGGCCAGTAAGCCTCGAGGCTCCTGAGCTCCTGAGAATCGTAGCGAATTGTGGGCACCTTGGCAGCAGCTCGCTGTTCGCCTTAGGTCTGTCACAGCTCAAAGAGACAGTCGGCGCTTGCCCAGATACTCAACGGGCAGAGCCCAGGAATGCCGGGAAAAGCGTTTCTTTCAGGTTCGTCTGGACTGGTGTCGATAAGCAGTGGTGGGCATCTCCTCTGCGTATCGCTGCCGCGCACCCTGTGACGGCTCGAGTGCCATGGGCTAGGACATCGGAGGCGGAGTTCCTGGATACCGACACTGGACACTGCCATACCAACACAGTATGCCATTCTTCCACTGCTATTCCTCACCACGCTCATTGCCCTCGGCTCCCGGCGGCTCTGGGTGCCAAACGATGACTTGAACTGCGCTATCTGTTAAAACACAAGGTCTGAATTTGGTGTGCTTTAGTGTTTTTGCAGCTCTTTAGAAGGCTATGCATTCTGTTTATTGTACATCATACGAGAAATAATGGCCTTGTTATTTAGTGCAATGCATTCTACTATTTAAAAAAAAAAAATACATTTGAAATCAATTTTTGTTTTTGTACTGAGAGACCACCAATCACATGTCCTTAAGAGCATGTTGGCAAATGATAAAGTTCCATAAACATATGAGGACCTAAATATCACGTGTGTACACTACGTCAATTGTTTCAAGTTCTATGTTCAATCTCATCCACCTTTTAAGTAAAAGTTAAGTAGGAAATACCCAGAAACCTATGAGGGGAGGGGCACTGGAACCACAGAAAGAAGTGTGGCAAAACTACAGATAAGGTCAAATACTTCCTGTCAATACATGATTCTTATAAATGAGTGGTTTAAGGTAAAGGTTAGGGACAGTTATTTCATCACACGAAAGTAGGATTCCCAGAATTTAACATTTCCATCATTAGTATTGAGTCATATCTAACACAACAACAATAAACTATTGAAGTAATGAAACAACTTTTTTTTTTATATATATATACATGCTAATATCATTTAACATCATAATAAGATGTCTGCACATAAATGTCCTGGTAAAACCTACGACAAAGTTTAGTTTTGGAACATTTACTTGAGGAAGAATTTACCTAATGTTGTTTTAAAAAATAAAAAAAACAAGAGAAAACAAAACCTTGTTTAGCTTGACCTATTCGAGATTCAAGATTCTTAACACCGCAGACTTAGTGGTGCTTGATATATCTTTATATAACGGATATATATGTGTGTGTATATATATATATATATACACACACACACACACACACACATATATATAATTCACATATTTTATATATTGGACCCTACTGTTCTTTCGACCAAAAAATTCAGATATTTTGTCATTATTCTCAAGAATTAATCCGTTGTTTAGTGTTCCTTAAGCCAGCAGAAATTAAGAGTTGTACCAACTTAAAGTTCTTTTTAATAAATAAAATTGTAAATAAATAAATAAATAAATCTTAAGGCTATGGTTGTATTGATATTGGATAAGCATCTCTTTAAAGATGCCAAGGCTTGCCAAAAAGAGTCTTGTGTACAATGTAATTGTGCTTCTATCAGGTTAAAGGACCACTCGGGTAAGTATTAGGACTTAAAGAGAGACTTTTCTCAAGACAACTGCTATGTCAAAACATTTCCATGATCATGTAAATTTGGCTACTGAAAATGAAAGTCTAACTTCTGCTGAGGTTTTTCAGGAAGGCACTGCAGCACTAACATCCTCTAGCAGTGTTGTGTCTTAATCGTAGTGGAAAAAAAAAAAACAGGCGTGACTGACTTCAGGTAAGCTGTAGGAGGATAGAAACGCGGCCCGCCACATCAGAGGGTAAAAACAGCAGACATGTTTCAATACAGTGAGGCCGGTGAGTAATATTTACACTGCAGGACTCATTGTAGTGGTACGAAAATTTGACATGACACCCAGAGGATTCCCCTAATTACAGTAAATTAATTGTCGCTGTACGTTCTCACGTTTTCAGCCTACTGTGGGAATCGAGCGCGACGTCAAGGTCTAGTCAGAGAATCAGTTTCAGGAACTGTGATTCAGTGTTTTGCTGCTATGTTTTGGACACTCGGATTGTTGTCCAGCAACTATCTCTGCGTTTCGCTATGGAAACTGTGAGGAGTCTTGATATAGTCGGGTATCCGTGACGTCGGCTGTGTTTACGTGCACGCAAATATTCCGAACTTAGACGGAATACTGGCATACACTATGTCACGTATAACCTAGCACATGCAAATTCCTAATACTGAAAAAGTAAATCCCAGCTATGCTCTTTTTCCGATCTTTCATAAACAACACAAGCGTGTAAACACCATGTTGCTTTTTTTAGCCCACAGAGACACACATTTGCAAGGCGTCATAAAAGAATCAGTCGAGTGTTCCTGAAAATGACAGCTACAGCTACATCATTTTCATGACATCACGTACCACTGGAATTTGTACATCACAAAAAATTATATTTAGCATTTACGTTTTCTGTAAAGAGTGTAAAGAGGTGAATAACTTTAAATGTACACCGTCTTGAACCTTGAATTCACTCAAGACTAATTTAGAGTTTGGTAAACAAGCTGTTAATGGTATTTAAGCATGAATATTCAAGCTAACCGCACAGACATGAATAGGAAGTGTTTATTCATTTCAGCGGAATGTCAACAGTCTGTTCAGAACCTCGCCGTGACTAAAACAAAAATCGTGACACAGATGTACGGTGAAAAATCTGATCTGATCGTTTATAGGGCAGCATTTCCGTCTAAGCAAACGCTATATCTGACAGTGATTTTCCACATTTTAGGTCATATTGTAGACAAAGTGTTAAACATTTCAATGAAGTGCTATTATAGGAAAGCGATCAACAACACTGGTGTGACGCAGCCTCGTGCGAGGTTTAATATTTTCCTATAACAGCACGTCCAAAGGTGTTTTTATTCCTCTTACAGCACGACAATTCAAAGAACATAAAGGTATATATAGTTACATTCAAGTTCATGTTATGACTTACGCTGATTATTATGTTACAGCTATAAACGTTTGTTCGTTCCTTCACTCACCAGACTTTTTTTGCTCTCGAAGTTATTAATAAGACAAAACGCAGCTTGTCATGTTACCGAGAAATCCGCCGTCCTGAAGATTTTTCACGGTCGGAAAACTGTTACAAAGCAGTGACACTTCCAAAAATAAACATCTCAGGAGAATTGTAAATGGAGGAAAATATCATATAGTCAAAAATAACACAAAATGTATGAGATTACAGTTCTAATTCCTGCATTTTCCAGACTATAAGTTGCATTATAATTTTTATTTATTTATTTATTTATTTATTTATTTTTTTGCCACATAGTAAGCATTTAAAGGTCATATTGTATCTTCTAGAAAGGAATTACAGATGTAAAAAGCATGTGGATGGATTTACTCTCTCAGAATACAATAAAAATTTACATCCGAACATGGTTGTGTGAAGTAACTTTTACATTTTTTTCTCTTAAATTCTTAATTCTTTCTCTTGAAACATAACATTTACAAAAGTAAGGTGCAAAAATGTCTGAAATTACAGCAGCTTTTCTTACTTTGAATGTAAGACAAAAAGTAAATATACTATACTAGTGTGTTTTTTTTTGCTGATTCATGAACGCACATACTACAGTTCCATTATCGCATGTTGTTGCCGTATGGCAACAATTAAATTTCACCAATTGACAGAATACTCAAAATATATAAACGTGTTTAAATGACAAAAAAAAATAAATGTCAGCTTATTTCAGACAGTGTTTCAATTTTTTTTACTTTAAGTAGTTTTGCCTAAATATTGAAAAATGAATAACTTTTTGAGTGCCCTCCGATGATGACTTTCACCGTGCCGTGCGATTGCAGAAATTTTTTTGTTACGTCAAAAATCCTTTTTCCAGTTACATAGGAAAACAGTAGTTCTGTGTTATTGCCTATCAATAATTTGAGATAAATGAATTGTTGCCATAGGGATAATATAAACCTGTGATTTGCATTGTAGCCAGACTTACACTCACTCAGAGTTGCTGTTATAGGAAATTCAACAACACCAATCAGATTCAAGAATTCAATGGTGTATAAATGGTTTTATATGGTATAAATTCAAACAACAAACAAAAGTGGTCAAGTAGTGGTTCAAATCCAAAACTGTGTCACAAGTATGTCTCACACACACACACACACACACACACACACACACACAAGAAAAAGGTTATAAAGGGGAGCTAAACTTTTGCTTGATTTGCTGAATTTGGTCCTCGTAATTCAACGTTGTTGCTAAACAAATACAAAAGTCTTTGGCAGTCCCGGGTAGGTGTGGTTTGGTATTGGTTATATGTTGGTCGGTGAGTCTGATGGAGGCTAGATGAGTTGTGCAAACTTGAAACTCCAGTCTTGGTAATATTTTGGTGCAGATAAACAAGTCATCGTCTGCACCTATTCATCGTCTGCCTTGTTCAAAGTCAAACTGTAGATTCAGAGTGATAGTCTGTAGAATTTCCATTCACATAATTCATCATAGTTCATCAAAGTTCATCATACTGTAATACACTCATGTTAAAGACTACAGTATATTCAGAAGTACATTCATCTCTTGCATTATTAATATTTTAAGTACACAAGGCTTGAAAGCAATCAAAAGCTGGAGGAACCAAATAAGGTCTCAAATAAGACCTTAATATAGAGTATAAAATGGCTTCAAGCTCTTCTTTTTACTCTATTTAAATGTATTCACAATGTCTCAGACATTTTCTCTCTAGGGTACGATTTCTTTAAAAAGCAAAACCTTTTTTTTTTTTTTTTTTTTTTTGGAATCAACTTTTTTTTTTTTCTTTTTAGTAGCCTCCATGCCTCATGAAAGTGAAAGTGACCAATTATTCATTCTCTCCTTCTTCACAAGCAGCCACCAGGGAGGAGCAATTACACGTTCCCACTGCAAACATGGCAGGTCTAATAAGGCACGCGAGTAGAGAAAGAATCAATTAAAGCGTCTCTGACCCTCAGTGGACACGGCCCTGCTTGTACAACACGCCGAGTTCAATGCCTGCCTGCGGGCCATTTTCAATTTTACCAAACGAGAAAAGGAACGTGTGCAATTTGTCATGTATAATGCACCCTAATACAGTCTACCTTTCTTTCTTTTTTCTATCTCTCCAAATGTGCAGTCTTAATTCGGTCTCGGCACACGTCAATCTCTCTCATTAATAAGAAAGCTGCAGTCGATTTTTAGAAAAGTCTTCATTTCTTGGTTCAAAGATGAGTAAGAGCAGCTCAGAGGGTTTCCGCAAATGAGAAAGACGGAGGAGGAAGAATGCAGGCTGTTCTGCAAAACCTGAAAGTAACATGAATCAGCGGTGAAATAACATCGGTCCAATTTCACTCTCAGAAGCAGTTCAGGTTGAAATGTTATGAAGGAATTCACTAACGTATGTTCAGTGAGGATCGAGGCATCCTGCAAAGAAAACTCTTCTCTCGGCTGAGGGAGTGTAGAGCCTAATTGGATGGGTAGACGGATTTGTTTTTGCCATCTTAGCTTAGGCATGCACAGAGAGCGTATACGAGTGACAAAACTTACAGCCGGAGAATTCCACATGGAGTGATGTGTTACGCTGTGAAACCTCCCTTGCTTTCATGTAAAATGGTGTAGCGCTGTCGAACATGTGACTAAGAACGGGGAGGAAATGCACATGCAGCATGAAAGCAGAGCAAGCTAATGAAAAGTTTTATCGCCTCAGTTGTGCAGCGTTTAGGAAAACAATTCGTACATGGAAGGAAACTGTGCATATCGTCCGTTTAATTTGACTTTTAATTAAAACTCTCAATGCTACTTTCTGTGACACAGAGTCCTCCCGAGAGACTAAAGCCTAAATAAAGTTAGTCCCAGGAGAGGATGTGAGGCTCTTATTCTGCTAAATGACAGCTGATGGCTTGTGGAATACAATTAACTTTTTAATTAGTACATCTGATTTTGCACTTGTGCAAACCTGCACTGAAAACAATGCAGTTTCAATTCATTTTTGTTCCCGTAGCATCTGGATTTGAAATTTGTCAATTTCTTACCTACCTGTATCTGTTTTGCTTTTCTTTTCTTTCTTTTTTTCTCTGTAATTATTGACCTGAGAAGAAAATAATCTGCAATACAAAAAGCTGACGTTAATTACTATAGGCCTAAATCCTAATGTGCTGCATTTTAATCATTCTGTTGTTCACCACTTAGGAAAAAAAAAGAAAAAAAAAAAAAAAAAAAAGCGACCGCTCAAGAACCAGTTCTAATAAACCACTGAGAGGATGGACAGAGGCATCTAAATAAAAGCTTTTGCACCATTTCATCAAACATGCCTTTGTTTAGAAGGCATATCACCGTCTGAATACGATACCTTCAATTAGCGAGCGACTATTAATTTGCTGCTAATATCACAGTGCGCCCTGTGTTTTAATTGAGCAGCCTGTGGAACCATGTGCTTCGGAGAGGAGGTGGCGCAAGAGAGCGTGCGCGCTCATTTAGGCAGCCGAGCTCTCCACCTGGGTTTCTTCCACGTCCGGGGTCAAAGGCCTTGCAAATCTGTACCATAATTATTGACAGGCAGATGGTATAGAATCGTTTATGATAATGCAATCACAACAAACGCCTCTGTGTTTCTTGGAAAAGGCGCCGCGTTTAGTTTACGCATTTCAATCCGAAAGTCGTTCATTAGAATGCATGTTTGCAGGGTGAATTCGGGATGATGAAAGATGCAACCTCGACGCCAACCTCTCAGTGGCTTGTGTTCACTGCTGAGCATTTTTCATTGCTTGGGATGTGAGAATATCGCTGTCTCTATCACAGCTGAGCCTTAACACTCTACTGCATGAATTATTACATTTTTATTACATCAAAAATGGATGTAAATGGATGTAAATATGGATTTTTATATGGACTTTAATTAGTTCAAGTAATAAAAGTATATTTTAAAAAATGTGAAAAAATTTGGTAGTTGGTAAATTGTTGCCGTATGGCAACAATGTGCAATGGTGGAAACAATCTTATAGCCAAAAATGACACAATGTATGAGATTACAATTCCAATTAATGCATTTTCCTGACTATAAGTTGCGGAGTTTTTCTTGCCACCTAGTAAGAATTTAAAAGTTATATCTTCGAGAAAGGAATTGCAGTTGTAAAAAGTATATGAATGGATTTACTCACTGAAAATACATACGAAAAAAAATGATACGTTTTAGGTGAAGAATCTTTTTAATTCTTTCTCTTGAAACTTGAACAGAAAATAAATAAGGTGCAGTTGCGAAAGGTCTGAAATGACAGCAGCTTTTGTGTAAATATACTGTTAGAGAAGAAGTAAATGTACATATGCTGTACATAAACAGTACATTTACAGTAAATGTAAATATACTGCTAGAGACGCCTAGTGTCTTTTTTGCTGTGTAGGCCTGTTTCAATTCATGGACACACACACTACAGTTCCATTATCGCATCTTGTTGCCGTATGGCAACAATTACATTTTACTGTTTAACAGAATACACAAAATATATAAACGTTGTTTAAATGACAAAAATTCTATGTTAACTTATCTCAGATAGTGTTTACACTGTTTCATTTAAGTAGTTTTAAATCCTAAATATTGTAAAACTAGTCAAATTTTGGGATCCTCCGATGACGACCTTCACCATGCCATGTGATTACAGACAAGTGTAATGCCATTTTTTTTTTTTGTTATGTCAAAGTTAAAGCCTCCTTTTTTTAGTTACATAGGAAAATAGTCGTTTTGTATTATTGCCTATCAAAAATTTGAGCTAAATTAATTGTTGCCATATGGCAACACCATGCAGTAAAGGGTTAACATGCCTAATATCAGATGCTATAATAGGTGTGATCCATTTATAGTTATTGTCTGCAGCTGTAAGACTCCATATCTGTCTCTTCAAATGCATCAGGAATTACAGCAGATTCCAAAAACATGCATTAACTCCCTCCTTTGGTATTGCTGCTCTTTTTTTTCCTTTTTTTCCCCTTTATTTATTTATTTGTTGTTGGGTTTTTTTGTTTGTTTTTTTTTTGCTTGAGCGCTAAAATATCGCAGTGGAACACGGCTGTTCAGAACGCATCAACCTGGCAGCCGGACGAGAACGGCGCCGGGAAGAAAGCGTGCGTGTTATCAAGCGCGCACATGCGGCCCGTGTAAAGATTAAGCCGTATTCATCCCTGGCTGCCTCCACTCCCTGCCTTAGTCCATCATGAGATATGGCACCGATTCATCCAAGCGCACAGGAGAGGTGCCACCGATTTCACACGCTCCCCCCAAATTGAGATCCTGACGTGTAGTCTCCCTCTTATTAACCATCAACCCCCCAAAAAACTACCCAGAAAGCCCTTCGTACACCCTGAAATGTTAAATTAAAACAAAACCTTCCAGGCTGTGATGACAACTTTCGAGGTTCTCACGAATGATAACGTATGTCTTCCAGGACAGCTTGGAGAGATTGCGTTTCTTTCGTCTTGCTCACTTAAATTAGCGCCTGCTAGCAGGTGACACGTTCACGTGTCCTCGAAGGCATCCGACTCGGAGAAGAGACACTTTGGTGCCCTGGGTGTTTAAGCCTCTAATGATTCCTATAGCTCGTTCACACAAAGAGAGCACAAAGTGATGAATGTCGTGTGAGCGGTAATAGCCAGCATGTGCAGACAATGGACTTTGCGGCGTCACAAAGACACTTCACCGGTGGGAGACGCTATTAGGCCTCAGCCGTCTTCTGGGAACCAAGCTGGTATATGAAGCCAAGCTTGACAGGAATGATATGACATCTTTGTACACGGTGCTGATCTGAAGAAAAAAAAAGAAAAGAAAAAAAAGGGGGTCGTGGGCTGTAGATGAATGCTTTGCACCTTCGTATTTCATTGTAATCCAAAATATCCCGATTTTTCCTTCTTCATTTGCACCTCGAGTTCATAAATATTAAAAAATACACTTTGCTGAAACATGGTGTTACTGGAGGGGCTTTTGCACCAGCTTTGACACACGGTTCAGGGCATTTCAATTTGAACGCGCTTAAGAAAAGTGACAAAAACACGCCAGCAAAACTGGCATAAAGCAGTTAGGTAGAGTATTGATTAGTCTCTAAGGCTTACGTATGTATGAAACACTTATGATTGACTCACCGCAGGTGTTTCAAACATTAAGCCTTACAAACGAGTCCATGCCTGTTTTACGTGCACGTGTAGCATCAGCAAGGGCTTCAAAAAAAAAAAAAAAAAAAAAAGTGTGCACGTTTGTGAATCTCTGAGGCTTAAAAAAAAGGGGCACGCATTTGTAAATGTAGAGAGTCGTCATGTACCTAAGAACCGGCTTCTTCAATGAGGACGGCATCACAGACTTTTCCCCTTTTGTGTCAGCCATTTTGAATAAATCAATACGTATATACGGTAACTAAATCAAAGCTGTCCAATCACTGGTTGCTTAAGGAAGCTCTACATCAAGGATTATTTACTTCCTGTTTCAATAACGGGGTCGACTGCACTTTGACTAATGCTGCAATATACAATGGGCTGGGGGTTTTTTTTGGGTGGGGGGGTTGGGGTGGTGTTTAAACAGTGCTGTGCTCCATTGCTAGTTATAACGAAAGTGGCTTAAAGATAAAAAGTACGTTTCAGAACAGAAACCAGATATCATCTCCAGGGAGGTATTTTTTTAATCATTTTAAGGTTTGTTATATTTGATCCGGTTGATTTATCATCTTAAAGTAATCACTGCATGTTCTTTCTGACGTGCGTCATATTAAGAAGTTAACAACCGCATGCTGGTTGGGTAAACACAAGGGTGTAGTCATGTGACTCCTAATAATTTGCACGTACTGCCCACGTTTCTTTGTGCACATGTGAAAAAGATAGTTAATACACATATTCTAAACAAATATTGGGTTTTTTTTTTTTTTTGTTTGTTTGTTTTTGTCTTTTTTGTAGCTGGCTTCAGCGCAGAAGGCCTGTGAAAAGCGGCTTCTGCTTCTGCCTTCCTGAAAGTGTGTGAAGGTGGACTAAATTTAATTACAGCCTCAGAAATGCGTTTGGCATACATTTCAAGGTGCAGCACAAGCCCAGAAATGGCAAACAGGACTGGCAGAGACACACAGCGGCGGCTGGTGCTGCTCAGTAATCCGCAGAGAGAGAGGAACCAAATTACTGTGACGCATGCTCTCTCGGCCCGCATCTGTTTGTTCTGACATATTTACAAAAAGAGAAGGAAAAAAACAACGACGCACATCTGTTCGACAAATATTTCAAATAATGTCTTTTCTTCATTTTTGTCTGTTTTTTTTTCTTTTTTCTTTTCTTCTGTAAACCGGAGAGCTCTTGCCAAAACGCATATGTTCAGACGTGTCTGTTTATAGGATTTAATGAAGTCGATTTCTAATAAAATTAACACTTTTTTTTTTTTTTTTTTTTTTTTTTTTTGCTGTGATCCTACACATTAGAATCATTTCACCCGGTAATTTCTGTGCAACTTGTGACAAATTATTCCGCAGTGTTGTTATTAAAATGAATTAGATCCTGCTGCTGAGACAGATATAGATACAGATCAGGTTCTGTTGAAGCAAAACTGTTTTTATAACACATTCAGTGTAAAGAAGAAAAAAAAAATCACACACGCTGTCATGTTCCTGTGCTTAAAGAACACCTGAGCCAGATGTGCACCTCCTTTTCATACGAACTGTGATATCGGATCACAAAGCACCTTGTGAACGGGGTAAGGGCACAGCGCATGCCTTCTTGTACCCCTTCGCACACATCAGAGCGTGGCCTAGATTCAGGACGCCGCATTGCATCTACCTAGCAGATGTAATCTTGACGCGGAGGCTGCCGTTCCTCAGCGTTGCAGCAGGACCACACAGAAGAGCGTTGTGAGATTACATCTCCTCACCCACGCATCCCCTGTGCCAACCCTGCTGAGCCGAAACCCCTAAAAAAAACTCGGGAGCCAAGCTAAAGGGGCTTTGGCTCGGGCTCAGCTAGGAGTATTGTGCTGCACGTCAGAAGCCGAAGTGCTATTATTAAACTGCGACACGTACAGGAAACGCACTACATGCATGCAGATCTCTTGACCTATATCATACAGTACATGTGCGGATGCCACAAAACAGATGCTTCTGTTACTCGTCTTTACTTTTACCTGCTCCTTGTTTGCTTTCTTTCTCTCGAACGATCACGTTCTTCGTGATCGTTCGGCCCGAATGTGAGTCATGGTCGAACGCCAGCTATTTCAACTAGACTGAAAAGGAAAGAAATCCAGTTCATTTCCAAACCGAAGGAATATTCTACAAATACGTGAACGCGAAACATTAGAATACACGATAAAACTCATCCAAAAGCCTGGATACTTTTTTGTCAAGTCAGAGTAAATATTAAAAAGGTTGAGATGAGGTACAAGGGGACAAATAGACACTTAATACTAGGCTACTATTATATGGTTTAGTTGTTGTTGGGTTATTTCAGGGCATTAGGAGGTATAGATGGGCGCTAGTGGGAGGGCGTATTGTTTTGCCGTGGCTGTGTGTTATGGGATTGAGCTCAAGTTTCCTTTGTGTAGCGATTTTTGTTCAGGGATTATGTTCTTTGAGAGAGTTGTGCACAAGGTGGAGGCGGCGAAGGGCGAGAGCGATGTCTTTGTTCAGAGCAGAGCAAGAGGAAGAGATGGACTAGAGGAGGAAAAGCAGAGAGGAAGAATTTCGAAGAACTTCACGGACCAATTAGGCAGTGAAGAGTAGAGTAGTAGCAATAGTATCGAGCGTGAGGGCAAATGAGATGAAAGAAAGACAAAGAGAGAAGAGAGAGAGAGAGAGAGAGAGAGTCACAGCAGGGCTGGGTGATATGCTAATAAAATATTAATACTAGTTATAACTTTTAGCAATGCACTTTTCTTGGAATACTGTTTGTACTTTCGTAGCACTGTCCATCTAGACTTTATATAAAAGGGTTAATGATATTAACCCTAAGCATTTCAGGATACATTTGTCATCTAAGTCAAAAAAAAAAAAAAAAAAAAAAGCAGAAGAAAGAAACAAGTGAGGAAGATAATAACAGAGGGCAAACGAAAAAAGAGAATGGGATGAATAGAGAGAAAGAAAGGTGTACAGAGCTTTTGTTTGCACACACATGAGAGAGAAGGGAAATAAAACACATTAGTGAGAGCAACAGAGAAAGGCAGAATGGCAGAAAATCAGAGGCTAAAAAAAGCGAGAAGTAAGAATGAAGAAGCGAAAACGAGAGTGTAGAAAATAGAGAAATAAAGTGAGGGCGTCGAAAAGAAAGAAAGATAGCAAGGCTGAAAAGAGACAAATGGAGCGTGGGAAAGTAGAGAGCAGGACAAGAACATCTCGACATGGAGAAACAAAGTGTAGAGAGAAAGAGAACGTGTGGGGAAACACAAGAAAGAAGGTGGAGCTCAGAGGTCACACCTCCCATGTCGGTGTCAATGAGCTCGGCGTCAGGTCTTGTAACCAGCCGTGTAACAATTTGAAATCAATTTAGGCTCCCAAGAAGCAGCTGATCTCCAAACACTCGTAGACAGCTCATGACAGCTCTCTCACTGCCTAAATCATCCCTAATCAAGCCTGCGTGTCAATTCAGAGGCTTCGAATAGTCACAGAGAAAAAGGCCTTCCGTATAAACTTTCTCGAAAAGTTGGGGTTTTGTACACATCGTATAATCGTACACACATAAACGATGCCAATCCGGGACTCTATACAGCCATCAAAGCCTGGCGTTTTGTGTTAGGTGATTCCAAGTAGTGGAAGCAGCACATGGTACATTTGCATAGGATAAGCGACATATAGTGCATCATTTGCATGCTGGGAAGTACACTTGAGTAACCGTAATTACACGTGACACCAATTACTCTGTTACTTTGTATTAAATTATAATGGAAAATTCCACTGGAGAATTGGAGCCTAATTGCATCTTAATTTGCATAATTTTGCATATTAATCACATCTCTGATGAATAATAAATTTCAGCAGATTTTTTAATTTATGCATGGATAGAAGGGAAAAAAAAAACAAGTTGAAAAAAAAAAGAGAAATATTTTCCTGGGGGAAATTTTTTTAAAACTATTACTTCAAGCATTTGCAGTAATTTTTCTCATTAACTACTGTTAAAAAAGTTAGAGCTGAGATATCTGCATTTGTACAAGTGTGTGTGTGTGTGTGTGTGTGTGTGTGTGTGTTAAAATCTTAAAAAGTCTATTTTAAGAAAGTACACTTAAGGCAACCGGACCAAAGACGCAAGCGACAGGATTAAGATTTCATTTCTTTTTGCCCGTACAATTCATTTGCTTTATTTCGTGCTGATAACAGGCCTGCTATAACATACTTTTTTTTTTTACAATTTGCAAAAAAGAACGTAAAAAAAAGAAGCTTGCCAAATTCGAGAAAGAGGATACTGAATGCAAAATATGGCCTACAAAAGTAATTAATTGGAGAATGAAATTTGTGCAGCACTAGATTCTATTATTCTGCTCCGTTCAACCCACAACTGTAAAGGCATTTCAGACCGATGGAGATAATTACTGTAATATATCTTAGAAGGTTTCTATATCAGTGCTCTGTTTCAGTAACCAAGAGCTGTTCTGCTGATTATTTATCCAATGTTAGGCCAAATTTGTGAGTGTGATGGGAAAAAAAAAGAAAAGAAAAGAAGCTACAACCACTAAACCAACTAACCCAGTGTCTTCCTTCTAACCTCAACCAATCATTACATAAGTTGTAGCTCTGCGACTTATTACACTTTGTCTGGCACTGTTTGAATTAAACTTCACCTTGCGGTTAATATTAATAACATTATGGCTCTTGTGGACTTTGTAACTTTGTAACCATGGTTTCTAAACTGTATTCTCGTACTGTCCGTTCTGATATAGTGATATAAAATCCATTATGCTGGGTAAAATGTGTATAGAAATTAGTGTCAAGGTGATTTCAAATATCAAACAACATTTTGGTCTCGGAGTGTTTGTTTTATTCATTTTTTTTAATGAAGCAGAGCTCAGAAGCAGCCATTTTGAATTTGGTGCCATCATCAAATCAAGATCATTTTTTGTATAATATTTGTTACTTAGGTCGGTGTTTCAAGGAATATCTTCATGGACAGTGCACCAGTGAGAAATTGAAATGGAAAGCAGAAAATGCTAACGACTCCTTCACTTCTTAAAAGTGAAAAATCAATATATGTAAAAAACACAATAGGTTGAACAGTAATTGTGGAATTGCATGTGTATCCACGAGAAGTGAATATGCTCAATGCTAAAACAACCATAGTGATGTACTTTCAATGTACTTTGAAGTGATATATAATTTAACATGCTGCTAACTGTGTACAAAGATGAACACCAGAATTTTCTGTAGCTATATTGTAAAAAAATATTTTACTTTAATATTTAATTAACTTACTTCAAACGTGTACATCGGTTACATGTTAATGAATTGAAATACATTAACACCATTTGTACCTGAATAAAATTGAAGCCTGCAAGAGCTGAGGATCGAGCCCAGATCACTAGCATTGTGAGACAGCGACATTTCGCAGCTGTGCTATTACATAGCACATTCATAGCATAACCGGATCACATTACTACTACGTGAATTGATCACATTCACTCTACATAACTGAAACACGTAATTATAAACTTGTTTAAATGCAATTTACTAAAAGTTACTGAATCACGTTTTGATGAGAAACAATATTTTTATGTTAAATATCTCATGAATAAAATGGTGAGTTTTGGTCAGTCAGTAATACAATGGAATTAGCACTTTGCTAACATCTAGCTAGCAAACAGGCAGCTAGAGTAAACTAGCTAATACGTGTCTCTCTTTTAATAAACTGTGAACAACTTATGCCACCTAGTGCAAATATGCAACAGTGTTAAAAATAAATAAGCAATACATACATTTGAAAGTTAATTCTGTGATTTGTTATTACTTTCATTAGTATCATGTTAACATCTAGTTAGTGCCAGGAAGCTAAAGTAAACTAGCTAATCCATATGTCTCATTGAACAATAATAATAAACTATGCTACGAAGTACAATCAAGCTAATTTTTCAAAAATGAAATAAATAATACATAGTTTTGCTAGTTAGTTCTATCAAAATTCTGATATTTGTTCTTCAACCGACAGCTAGCGTACTTTAGCTGCTTGTTGCTAGATATATATATATTTTTTTTAAATAAAGAAATAGTTAATTCTGTCATTTGTTGTTAGTATTCTTTATTTGTTCTTAGTATCATTAGTATCATGTTGACATCTAGCTAGCTATAGGAAGCTAAAATAAACTAGCTAATGTGTAAATCTCTTTGAAGAAAGAATTAAATATACTCTAGGGAGTACAAATATGTTTGGTTTTTTTTTTTATTCAATAAATAATGCATACTTCTGAAAGTTATTTGTTTTTTGTTTCATTAGTCCCTTGCTAACATCTAGCTAGCAACAGACCTCTATTAAAAACATACTCTATTAAATAAATACTTTTGAATGCTAACATTGTTCTTGTGATTGCTATCATTAGTATCATGCTAACAGGCAGCTAAAATAAACTTGTTTCTGCATGTCTCTTTGAAGAAGGAAATACAACTTTGCTATTGAGTGCAAATAAAGAATAAATATTTATTGTCTATTAAATAATACATCTTTTTGAAAGTTAATTTAATGCTTATAATTATTAGCAGTTATCTTTACCCAGGTGCTAATTATGCTAAGTTCAAAGTTTAAAAATAATTTTGAATAAAAGTTGCCGTTATTTTAAGAGCGCCGAGGGGCGGGGCTTGCCGCACGTGCGCGGCAGTGATAGGTTAAACGTTATTGAATAATTAATGATAACCTTTGGTGGCGATTTAAAGAAAAAAAAAAAAAAAAAAGAACGAAAGAAATAGAGCACACGTGCACCAGGCATCAGAAGCACGTGACCTGTAATCACCAGGATCAGTGCGAAGGGGGTGTTTATGTTTTATTCTGATGATCAAATGTAAGACAGTGACGGTTTTTGCACCTGCGTAGTGAAAGAAATTGGTCTGTCATTTCCCTTTTCATTCCCAGATGCTTATTTTTAATGCATA
>JANDJT010000131.1:18352323-18373201 GCA_024331685.1 Stegophilus panzeri | reverse complement strand
GGCGGGGGGGGGGGGTGGGGTGTGTAAAATTTTGAACAGGATGATAACACTTGCCAAGATGCCAATTTTTGCAGTGCATAATAAAAAAATATTTAAATATACTGATAGTAGATACTGTATATAGAGGAGAAGAAGAAAGAAAGAAAAAAGGAGAAAAAAAATCTGTCCTGAAGACTTTCCCATGGTGGAAAACGTATAGTTTTAAAGCACTGACACTGGAGACTCCTTCCAGAAATGTTCAATAAACATACATGTAATATTAAACCTGTGATTTGCAGCTGCTCTACTGTCAGAGCAAATGCTATAACAACACCTTCTGACCAATCAGATTTGAGAATTCAACAGCTCTGTGGTAATATGCGCAAATGAACGTTTTGCCCTCTAATGCATAAGATAAAGACGTGTAGATATCCAGTAGATGTGTGTACGTGAGGATTAATAACCTTCAAACAAAACGTGAAAGAAACGAGAACATGATTTGTCAGTGGGTGCGTCTTTTTTTTTTTTTCCCCACGCATATTTATTCCATTAATCCGCTTCTCAGTTCGACTGTCTTAAATCCGGGCCTGTGTGAAATTAATGCTTAGCAGCGCATTCACACACACACTGGAGGATTTCTGAAACAGTGTCCAATAGCGTTCTTATTACACGTATGCACCAATTAATGTGCTTTTTTTTTTATTATTATTATAAGCAGATTAATAAAATAAAAATGAGCCCTAATCCAAAAGGGTGTAAAATGGCGTATTAATGCACATCAGCAGCAGCGTGCCCGTCATTTTCTTGCGGATTGTTCTCTTCTTCGATGCTTGCATGATTAATTGGCTAATATGGTATTAGCATGTTCATTTAAACTGAAAATGATATCCACTCTGGTAATCATATTAAAACCTGTTTGCACACACATGACAAAAATCCCCACACAAACTATATTACTGCTGAGGAGAAGGAAAAAAAAAAAAAATCATAATCCTACTAACATATTTAAAACAAGTTAATGAATTCTGCTCAATCTTATAATTCTGTCGCTCCGAGACTGGATAAAGAATAACATCTTATAAAGCGGAATGGGATGACATGCATGCGTCGGTTTTACAATGGATGGATTTTTTAAAAAAACAAAACCTCTTCATTCGGCAGGAATTATTCATGAATTTGTTTGTTTGTTCGTTTACCTATTAGGGGGCCAAGCACCGAAGGTTATTTTGCTTCTACAAGGGAGTCTATGGACGCCCATAGAACGCTTTATATGCTTTTTACGAATTTTGGCACAGTGATAGAGGACAGTCCCAGTCGTTTTGGTGCGTGCAATGCCGTAGAAACGATTCCACTTTCATCGGCTTCTTTGGGTAAACGCCAAATGAGTTTAATAAATACCGTGATGTAAATTTCCGCCATATTGGATTTTCTGCCATTTTGAATATATTTTCAATTCATTTTCCCTTCTGCTCTGACATATTTTGTCCAATCATTACCAAGTGTAAAAGGCGTATTGTGAGACCAATCTGAACAAAACTAGTTTCTCTGAATGTTTGACATGCAGGACGTTTTTTGATTAATTTATTTTTAGTTAAATATGTGATTATGTATATATGCGTACCTGAGCACAAGACACTACAGGTGAATGTGGTTATTTTTTTTTTTTAAAACAATAGATATCTCAATGAATCTTTAGACTTCCGAATACAGAAATGCCCGCTGAGCACGCAACGAAAGCTGGGAAATAGCTACGTCTTAGATATCTTAGATACTGTAAATGACCATTTCAACAACTCACAAGCTAAGAAGCTATGTGTAACATACTGTAGCACAGTGGCAGAGAGGTGGGTCAAGAAGTAATTTGTAATATCATTAATATTATTATAATAATGCTATATTGATACTTATTGATAATAGTGTTAATTGGATATAGCGTTTCAAATTTATCCTTGCGATGCTAAGAGAAACAATAGAATACTGAACAATACGCATCCTTTTCTAATTTGCCTGGAGCTCACTGAGAAGCTTTCGAAAACTCTCCACACACACTTCTCCGGTTGGGTGACTCCTGGAAGCCAAGCTCCAGGCCTCCTCAAACGTCTGATCGGGAATACGCAGGCCGGCGTTCCGGAAAATCTGCTCCATCTGAAACAGTAAGAAGAAAAAAAATCAACCGTGTTAAAATGTAAATGTAAATTTGATCACATTTTTAAAAAAATATATATATTAGAAATATTTTTAAAAGATCTGTCCACTACTTTTTAATTGCTGTCCCTTTAACCCCGGCCATCTTATTATTTTTTTACTATCTTCTACCTCTTCTTCTTCTTATTATTATTATTATTTATTTTTTTTTCTTATCCTCAGTATACAGTATGTAATATTGACAGAAACAGAACCCCAAACCCGTTCTGAAGCTCATGGATCCTCTTGATGCCAGGTACGTGTTAAGTATGAGATGGTATGATCCAGCTTTTGGTTTTAAATTTACAAACAGCATTTTCAACTTGTTTATTTCAATGTGAAGCCAAAATAAGTTTAGCATAAATGTACAAATTCATGTTCATTAGAGAAATCAAGCTACAGCAGGTATAGCTATGGGGGGGGGGGGGGGGGCATTTAAATGGGACATTCTGACTGAACAAGACTTAATCCATTCAAAAACAACAATATAACAATATTAGTATAATAATAAATTGTTTATTGTTTTATCGATGTATTTATTGGCCCTAATAGCATCATACAGCTTTGCCATCATTACAAAAGATAGCCAGGATCTGTGAATTTACAACCCTAATTCCAAAAAATTTGGGACCCTGTGTAAAATGTAAATAAAAGCAGAATGTAATGATTTGCAAATCTCATAAACCCATATGTTATTCACGATAGAACAGAGAAAACATATCAAATGTTTAATCTGAGGAAATGTACCATTTTAAGGAAAAATTTTGAATTTGATGGCCACAACACATCTCAGAAAAGTTAGGACAGAGGCAACAAAAGGCTGGGAAAGTAAGTGTTATGTTTTCTATGTTCTATTGTGAATAACATATGGGTTTATGAGATTTGCAAACTCATTGCATTCTGTTTTTATTTACATTTTACATAGCGTCTCAACTTTTTTGGAACTGGCGCTGTACACAGGTGTGCAATTCCCGGGTCCATATCGTCGTTTTCTCCAATTTGCCTATCGAACACGATCAGTTCAAAGCCGTGGAGTTGACTTGTGACATCACAAACTGCTCATACATAATGCTTATGCTTCTCGAGTCATTATTTTGCAGACTTTGGCACTTTCTCCCAAACACCAACCTATACTGTATATCTGTATCCTAGAAAAATGAACCATTTAAGTATTTCGAGTTTACTGATGACTCATGTTGGCCCACCTCATCCTTGGTGCGAGGGCAGAAGAAATGTCTCTCTTCCACCCCAAACAGCGAGTACAGTGTGGGAAACAGCAGTTCATACGCCGTTCCCTCTTCACCGTAGTTTGTTCGATCGCCGATGCGTTTGATACGTGGGGCGGCCAAATCCGTACGCACTGACGGAACACCGTATGTCCGATAATCTGTAGAACACAAAACAATGTTAACGACGCAAGCTGCTCTGGTATAACATTATAACGGAGATGGTGTATCGCTCATACTGTCTTTTTTCATTAATATTGCTATATTAATTCAATGTATGATCCCTTTAGTTATAAAAAAAACTATTAACAGTTTAAGGTATTTCTGACTTACAATAACCTGAAATTGTTTTATGATGAAAAATACCTAGTGAGAAGCTTTTTGCAAGCTATGTTTTGGACTGAAGATTTATTTTAATGAAATTTATTTTCTTGAGAGCACATACAACACTTTCTTATGGACAGGTACAGATTGCGCTTATGTTTTTCTCTTATGTTTGAAAAGATCGGAACATACAGTATCTACATATCGATAAAATTCTTATGTGTATCTCCATAATATACTGACTGTCCACTTTAATAGGAACACCAGAAAATTGCTGTAGCCCACGATTACACTACGGTTGTAAGGAGTGGTTTATATAGGTCTGGCCATTCTCCTCTGATCTCGCTCATCAACAAAACTGCTGCTCACGGGATATTTTTCCCCCCCAGTGCCATTTGGGCATAACTCTAGAGACTGTTGTTGTTGTGTGTGCATTGCATTGTTAAATCCCAGGAGATTTATACAATACTCAATGCTCATTGGCCATCAACAACCATGCCATGGTGAAAGTCGCTGAGATCATATTTTTTTCCATTCTGATGTTTGATGTCACGTGATTGGCTGATTGAGCAGGTGTACCGGTGTTCCTAATAAAGAGGCCAGTGAGGTTATATATACATATAGCGATAATATGTTTACTTTATTACTCATAATGAAGGGGCATCTATATCTAACACACGAAATGTATGTTATGTAGTGTTCTTGTAGCATTATGAGGCTGTTAATTACTACTGTTGTCGGTATACACCGCACTTGTCAATTGTGACTGCTGTAAAATGCGTCACCCACGACTCGGAGCATTTGACCCACAGGTCTGAGACGCTGATCGTAATGTGACTGACCGTTAGCAGCCAGCTTCCCCACGATGGCGCAGATGGCAGAGGATGAGGTGATGAAGCGCTCTGGCTCTGCTAGAGTTCTGCGCAGTGTTTTGGGGGTTTTCAGAACGCTCCCCACCTTCACAGGTTCCAGGTCTTCACACTTGGCCAGACTTTCAGTTCCAGCCTGTTTCTCTGCGTCTGCTTCCTGCACCTCAGCTCCCGTGCTGACAACCGGGGCCGTGCCGGGCTTCCGCTCTGTAAGGTTGGACAGAAGCTTTAACCCTTATGTTCTTCTCGGGTCAGAACAACCTGTCCGTGCTTTCTTTAACAAACCTGTATTTAACAATGTGTTTCTTTTACAGATTTTACTGATAGCTGGTCGTGATATTATATGTTGTACATATATCTAGAAAGGCGACCAAATCGATGGAACATCAGCTTACTGCTGATGAGTTAGCATTTTAGCCCTTCTGGTTCCCGAAGTCGATCGTTTTTTTTAATGGGTTTTTGGTTTAATGCCTGACATGCGGTCTGTGGTTAACACAAGCTCAAGATATTTTCACGTTTTATTCTACGACAGAAAATACATCAGTAATACGCCACTCGTGGTTTTTTTAAAAGCTTTTACATGTCTTGAAAAAGGCGGTTGCTAACAAGTGGCTAAACAGGACTGCAGAGGTTGTCGGGGACATTAAACATCTACTACATCCTCGTTGTGTTTATACTCGCGCTCTTACAAACTATTCCAACTCAAACTTTCCAACTTGTAGATTTACCAAATTTATAGTGTTTTCCAATTGTAGTGGGGTTTTTTTTTTCCTCAAAGTGCTATAAATTCTATCGGACCGTCATGTGATCGTGGTGTACTTTGTTTATAGCCTCACTTTAGCTTTTTACTTCTGCCAATTGTATTTAGGCTTCAAAATTCATAAAAGTTGTGTTAATTTGTGAAGATTATCTTGACGAGCAAAACATGTAAGAATCATAAACTTTTGTTGGTCACAGAGCATATTTTCTGCAATAATCCAAAAGCCAATGGAAAAATCCTATTGGCTTTTTTGTCGAGGAAACCATGGTGATGCTAACTTCCGGGTTGGCCTAAAAAAAAAAAAACAACATTTTTGCAGCACTTTATATCTGCAAAGTAGCAACATTTGTTAAAACTCTTGGTTATTTAAAAGAGTTCATTAGTATTAGTATGCACTGTGTGTTATAACTGTACTGATGTCAATTCAATTCAAAAGTGTCAAGTTAAAACCTTCCTTACTGTAGTATATTTCGGTGTATTAATAAAAAATCCAATAATTCATTGTGATTACTTACACTAGATACTGTATCAAAAGTCTCAAACGGACAGTCATCAACACGCCAATACGCAGAGTGCTTCTAATTATGTATATCTACGAGTAATAAGCTGTATTAGCTCTAAAACAGCTATTGATTTCACCTCTTGCCAAAATCCTTTGCTCCGCTCGACTGATTGGCATTTTGTCCTTCCAATTAAGGAAATTCGCAAATTCCAGGAAGTTAATTAGCCCATCTTTATCGACATCACAGTAGTCCATAAGGTCGTCCAGGATGTCTGCGCTGAGGTCCAGGTTAAACTCACGGCACACGTCCCGCAGGTCCTCCTTATTGATCCCTCCCTGGCCTTTCTACACCAGAACAAAATTGACTTGATTATCAAAAATAAAATAAATAAAGCATGTGCAATATTATACTAAACACTAATAAATATTACTGATTAATGCAGCAGAATTGTGCTTAGCTTAAAATTGCAGCATGAAGAGAATGCTAACACACACACACACACACACACACACAAACCGAGGACTTCTAAAATAATGTTAATAACAATACTGATAATAAAATAAAGTGTTTTAGTTAGAAAACGGTAGAAATCATGTTAATAATGAAATAAAGCCAAATGGAGATGATTAGCAATGCTAGTAACAATGCTAATAATGAAATAAAGCCAACTGGAGATGATTAGCAATGCTAGTAACAATGCTAATAATGAAATAAAGCCAACTGGAGATTATTAGCAATGATAATAACAATGCTAATAATGAAATAAAGCCAAGTGGAGATTATTAGCAATGATAATAACAATGCTAGTAATGAAATAAAGCCAAGTGGAGATGATTAGAAATGTTAGTAACAGTGCTAACATTGAAATAAAGCCAACTGGAGATGATTAGCAATGCTAGTAACAATACTAAGAATAAAAACAAAGCTATTTATGAATGGTTACAAAATGCTAATAGCAATGCTAAGAATAAAAAATAAACCTATTTGGTGGTGGTTAGAAAATATTAATAACAATGGTAGTAATTAGATAAAGTTGAGGATGGTTAGAAATGCTAACATTAAAGCTAGTTGAGAATGGTTAGAAAATACTAATAGCAATGATAATGACTGAAAGCTAGTTGTAGCTAGTTCTTCCATTCTTTCTGTGATACATAATCATTTGTGTAGGAATAATTCCAATGCATGTGGTTTAAATTCTAACATGATATACACTGGATTGCCAGTTTATTAGGCATGCTTATGTATGACCTAATAAACTAGAAGCTCTGTGTATCCAGTGAAGATTTACTACGGTAATTAACATTTGACCTTATCATAGTGTTTGAATGCTTGCAGCAAAGAGGTGAAGTTATGGAAGTTGGCCTTCTTCAGGTGCTGGCGTACAACGCTGACCAGCGTGCGACGTCTGTCCTGTCCTTTCCTGTGCTCTGAAGGTGGCGTTGGGTTCAGGACATCTCCTGCACCTAGGTGAAGTCAGGAATCCATAATTCAATATGGAGGGTGCTCTGCAAATGCCTAGTTCGCCTCTCTTTTAAAATTTTTAGTCCAGATGCCTCAACCCGAGGGGTAACCTGGTCCACTATCCACCCCTCATAAAAGCGACACTAATTAGCTATTAGAAATTAGCATGGATATTTTAGCTTTATGGTAGTGAGTCAACATGACTGGACTTCATAATAATGAAGTTATTATTTCCTACGACAGCACACCCTCAAGGGTTGCCAAGACGAAACCCACTAAATACAAGTCCTGTTCAAATTACCAAACTCATCAGGATGCAGCAACGCTCCGAATGTGTGATCAGCCGGAACCTTCATGGTGTCTGCGATTCTAAAACAGATCGATACAGATTAATGTTTGCGCTCCACCTGATGATAATGTATGCAGCAGCTGCAGTAATTAGGACTTACGGGTCATGCACTTTGCCGATCTGCGACTGTGTCCTCTCTCTGAAGTCGTCACATCGCTTCGAGACAAATTTTGCACTGTGGTTCCTTTGGTATGAAGACAGTAGTTTGTATTTTCTGATCATTTTTAACAAGAGCAGATGCTCTTCGCTCTTGTGCATAATAAATGGCATCTTAAAAGCTAACAAATAATCATTTTCCACATCTCCTGTTAGAAAGAAATCTGAAAACGAGTGCCGTAGTCATATCAGTATACATACTGCTCGTTATCTGTTATTATTATAGTGTAACTGTAGTTACACTATATATGTTATATATGTATATATGTTGTAGTTTTTAATACAGGAATATTCTGCATATTCTGAAAGTCAAGTTTAATGTGGAAGAATATTTTCATATGCATAGCTCTCTTCAGTAATTCTGCTTTCAGACACAGAGCCAAGGAAAATGCAAAAAACGTACTAAGGATGTAAAAAAAAAAAAAAAAGATGGCCGCCCCACAATATTACAGCATTCAGCTACAGTTTACTTCATGCTTATAGTTTATTTACCAAAGAATATTTTTAGGTCAAATAGACTTCCAGTACTTGTTAGCTACCAGTGCTACAAGGCTCTATATCTGTATAAAATGTAAATCAGGCATACGTTTGTGTATCACCAAGCCATTGGAGAGACTTTCTGGCATTGTGTCCATCATTGCGATGTGGCGTGGCCACACCAAACCTGCTGTCCTTCCTGTAACTACTCAAATCATACTTCCTGTTCAAACGCTCACCTGGGACAGCAAACAAGAAATTAGATCCAAAGTCAATCCAGTCACCTGTTGCATTGTCGTTTACCATCGCATGTATGTTGACATGGATATACAGGATATTTTCTAGCTTACTTACCAACAAAGTAGGAACTGTGTGAGCGGATGTATTGCTCATGTCTGTCCTGCGCTTCTTGTTCTACCTGCACTGCTGTTTTTGGTGGATTGATGATCTCACCAGCGTTAATGGCTGCCCAAATAAAAAACAAAAAAATGATCATTTCATTTCTTCTGTAATGAAGTTGTCCTCTTTTTCATAAATTAAACCCCAAAAGCTTAGTGTTTAGCACAGTTGCCTCACACGTCCGGGATTGGGTGTTCGAATCCCGCCTCCGCCCTGTGTGCAGTGTTTGCATGTTCTCCCCATGTTTCAGGGGTTTCCTGCGGGTACTCCGTTTTCCTCCCCCAGTCCAAAGACATGCGCTGTAGACTGATTGGTATTTCCAAAATTGTCTGTACTGTGTGAATGGGTGCGTGAATGTGTGTGCGATTGTGCCCTGCGATGGGTTGGCACCCCATCCAGGGTGTCCCCCACCTTGTGCCCCGAGTTCCCTGGGATAGGCTCCAGGCTCCCCTGCAACCCTGTGTAGGATAAGCAGTCCGGAAAATAGATGGATTGAAACCCCAAAAGCACTTCCAATGTTATTGGAGAGTAAATATGATTTACATTTAGAATTCAATATACTTCCATTTTCCTTATAATTTTATTTCGCTCACTCAAAATTAGCATCCCTCCCACCTAGAGAGCACGGCCAATTTTGCTCCCTTGGCTCCCAGCCACTGATGCTTTACTATAATTAACCTTAGAAGAATGAAATTGCTTCCTCTCCTGTCTATCAGAGTGGCACGAGCCAATTGTGATGATATTGTTGTACACTTTTCAAGCCACAAACTTCAGAATCTTGAAGGTTGCTATCAGCGCCATGTATATACACTTCTGTGCTGCACAATTAGCTTTTTTGAGGAAGATATATTCATTGGATTGAAAGAAGTGCAAACTACACTATAAATGGCTACATTTATACAATATTTGATCGTCTGGATGATGCTTTTATCCAAAGCAACTTAAAACTGAGACTGATTATAACTGGGTTAAGGGTTTGTTGAAGGATCTGACCATTGAAGCTTGGGGATTTTCGGGGTTTGAACTCACAACCTTCCAATCAGTAGTACAACATCTTTATCACTGAGCCACCACTGCCCTATACCAAAAGTAGCAAAAGCTAGAGGCCTGGCTTGTGAGACTACCCCTCATTCCTGCTGGTTGCAAGAACTAGCTATTGGTTGGCCACTGGCCAAAAATGGGAGAAAATTTACTAAAATTCCAAAGAATAACAACAGAAGATTACGTGATTCTCTTGTGGATCTTACAATAAAGTAATTTAACACCAAAAGTTGTTTTTTCAGGATCAAGACCATTTGGAAGCCCAGGACCCTTAACTTGGGAACGTCCAAATGGAGCTTTCTTTCTGCTGCCATAAATGGCCTCCTGAAGCTCTCGCAGCCTCTCTTGGTAATGGGTCTTGGGTGACGGGTTGATCACAGATCCAGCCTATTAAAAAAACCCCACAAAAAACACATTCAGGAATTGAAACATTCTCAGAGGTATTAAATTAATCTGACAAAATACAATATGGTACAAAATGATCGAAAGACATAAAAGCTTATATTGTCATTATCATTAACTGACTATTGACATGATTAGGGCATATGGGAATATTTACATTGATAGACGACCCCGTGCTTATTCCATGCACCAGAGTGCTGGCGATATCAGGGTCATTTGCTTTCCCGAAGAAGACACGGACTGTCCCAGGCTCTGGGCGTGTACTGCTGAGGAACTTCCTAACCACCGGGGGCGTCTCAGGCTACAGACAAGAAGCTGTTTAGGACTCCAATTGATCACAAGGATCTTAGACTACAAACCTGTTCTGTGTCACCTTAAAGACAAACTTTTTAGAGCATCCACACAACGATCTCCCTTTAGGCTTCCCCAGAGGCAGAGAACATTTAGAAACATTACATAAGTGTATGTGTTGCGGCCTGGAAGACGTTTAGCCTCACAGGTGAGGGATTTCACAGTTCTACTGAATGGTGGGAAATTCCCCAGAATTTATACACTGCGTGTGTTCACACTGAAGATATTGTGAGATTGGCTGGACTCTGAGGTCTGGAGGTGCGAATTGCCGTGAAACCACTAAGCATAACTATGCCCAGAAAATACTGGAGTAGGTGCACAGAGATGGAAGGACTGTTATCACCAATACCAACATCACAATATTGTCTGATGCACCATATCGCTAAATATTTACCATATCTTTGTACACTTTGAGTCATTTACAAATGACAAATAGAACTCTGAGAAATTTGCGACCAAATTCTGGTAATTCAAGCTTAATATAGACATTATTTACCACCAAACAGTGGAACAAATGAGTGGTGAAACATCTTCACACTGCACTTTGACACATTCAGTATGACAAAACAGTACTGCAACGATGTAATGTTCTCCAACAATACATGAATAATCCCCCAACAGATGTGTGACCCTCTGAAAAAACCTACAGGATATGTTTTGCCATATTTTATTAAAAAGTATGTTACAAAATATGATTCGTAAAAATCTGTTCATTTATTTTTTTTAATCCCACACTATTTCTTTAATTAGTAATTCAGTGAAGTACTCAATTTCATATGGAAAATTAATAAAGCCAAATTGATGTTTATATTATTCATTAAATAGATATGTTTTTGTCTTCCTCATCATCTATTATCATATCAGACTTTAGCACTTGTGGTTTATTTGCTGATCTAACATCATCAGTATGACATGTAGACCATAAAACCACAAAGCAAATATTTTGAAGCTACAGTATTACTCACCCTTGGTGTTATTTCCTGCAGACATTCCTGTGCCCTGTTTCCTTGTGGTATAACTTTCCCTGCCTTTTCCAAGGAAGAAATCCTGTATATTAGTCACATGGAAATTTAATTCCTTAATAGTCTTAATTGATCACAGAGAAAATTTCTACCAGGTAACGTTGGACATTATCAAACTGAAATCAGCCGGATTAATTAAATATACTATTACCGCTTTAATATTTGGAAAAGTGTCCCTGCGTCTCCAGCAGCTTGTTGTCCTTTCAAAAACAGTCATTGTAAACGTGTATATATATTCTGGATAACACTAACTTTATTATTTTGGACCCTGAATGTTTACCTGCTGTCGCTTAGGAACGGATTTTGGCAGCGCTGTGTATAGCAACAACCACATTGCATAGAACTCGTCCAAGCTCATGAATATTAATAACACAGCATGAATATTAATTAGGACGTTCATAAAAGTGTAATGTGATAGGCTGAGGGGAAACATTGCTAAGGCAACCGGGCTCAGGCTATTCAATTATGAACACAATCCGGTCCGACATAGTGAGCATTATTTCTCTCAACCTTATATGTATATAAAGTCTCATATATTGCACATATATTGTGTTTTCATATTATTATCCAATAGATAATATACAATATATAATAGACTGGGCACATGATGGCTTAGTGGTTAGAACGTTCGCCCCACACCTCCAGGGTTGGGGATTCGATCCACCATTGCCCTGTGTGTGCGGAGTTTGTATGTGCTTCTTGTGCTGTGAGGGTTTCCTCTGGATACTCCGGTTTCCTCCCCCAGTCCAAAGACATGCATGGTAAGCTGCTTGGCATGTCCAAAGTGTCCGTGGTGTGTGAATGTGTATGTGATTGTGCTCTGCGATGGATTGGCACCCCATCCACGGTGTACCCCGCCTTGTGCCCAATGCACCCTGGGATAGGCTCCAGGTTTCTGGATAATTCTGCATTGTTGTTCATTCAGCCACATTAGTGAGGTCAGGCACTGAGTCAGGTGTTCAGTGGGGTCGAGATCAGGCCTCTGTGCAGGACACTCGAGTTCTTCCACTCCAACTTTGGAACACCATGTCTTCATGGAGCTCGCTTTGTGCACAGTGCCATGCCGAAACATGTTTGGGCCTCTTATATATCCAGTGAAGGGAAATGGTAAAGCTACAGCACACAAAGACATTCTATACAATTGTGCGCTTCTGACAACTTGGGTATGATGCTCAGGTGTCCACAAACTTTTGGCTATACTGTCTGTTGTGTTATCTATTAATAATTATGGGCGGTTCAAAGAAAAAGTTATTAACCAATTAAAAAAACAGTAGCCGAGGTTCTGTGTTGTGGTTGGTTCACGGGCGCTACTACGTCACCGCGTGTCAGTTCCAGTCACCCGATCTGTCAGGCAGATCTGCGGGGGAAGTTGCGCAAAAAAAAAAAAAAAAAGAAAAGAAAAAAAAAAAACAAGGAAGGAATTCAACTCTTGTTTTCTGCTTCTCGGTTTTCTCTTTCACTTCATCGCAAAGCGCCGCCGGAGCACGCTCTTTTTCTTTTAAAATCGGAAACCAGGTACTTCATGCGGTGAGCTCTTCTGTGTCTGTGGTGTCAGTTTGTTTGGTTTTTTAGCTTCATCATGGTTCAGCTCGCAGCTTTCGCTCTTTTTTTTACCTAACCGGTGGCTGGTTAGCATTGTTAGCATTATTAGCATGTCGTCGCCTAATAAACTCGAGGCCTGTCGCGTTTTTTCTCTCATTACGTTCAGTTTAACGCGCAATAACTCTGTGGACGCGAGGGAATACGTTTCTTATGTATAAATATATATACATTTTAAGCTAAATCCATAACGCGTATGTCGGCCATATTTGTCGTCAGGAAGCTTACGCAGATAGCAATGATGCTAACTCGGTTTTGCTAGCTAGCAAAGGTTACACAATGGATGTTCTTGCGACATTCTGGTTTGTTTGAAATGTAAACCTTATATATATGTGTATACATATATATAAATGTAAACATAAAACACTGTTGTTGTTTTTTTTTTTTTAATTTGTCGTCAAGTCGGTCAGAACTAGCTAGCTAGCTAGTATGCTAGCCAGCCTCTGTGATGATTCAAAACAAATGCTGGCCTGAGGAAAACAAGGGCGAGCTAACACTTTTATAATCGCCAGGTTGGGAATAAACTGTCACATATCAGCTGTTTAGTCATTATTTAACGTTAATTACGTTATACATTTTTTAAAAAAAATCTACTTAATTATGTCACTGGCATATTTTGTTAGATAGCGCGCGTGCGTTTTATTTGATAATCAACCGAATCCTATGCCAATGTTTGATCATAAACCTGCTAGGAGCTGAAGTTGATTAGCCGAAGTTCATGTGCTTTACAGCTTATAAAAGAAAAACCAGGAAAGCGTTATTTATAGCTATATACATGCATCCCAGTTTACTTTCAGTAGCTATTTCGTCACAACGGAAACGTCATGCGTTGTATAATGTATAATGGAGCTACAGTTAGGTAACTTAAGCAGTGTGGTCAACTCTCAGGTAGCTAAAGCTCGAGACGCAGCTGGAAGTCGCCCAACGGCGTCACGAGCTGATTTGCATATTAACTGCGACATAAAGAATATTTGCATATCAAAATGTGGTATGTGAGAGAGGAAGAAGTTCTAAAGGTGCTAAGAGTAGAGTAGTACAGGAGTAGTATCGGTGTATAACATGATAACTTATAGAGAAATCATTTATAGTTATATAGTTATACAGACTGTTCACAAATTAGTCAAATTGATTATTTGTTTATTTACTAAATATGAAGAACTGTTCGCGAGCAATCAGGAAATGGACATAAAGAACATGGTTATGGATGGAATGTCACCATGATGAGAATTTTAAGATGAAGAATACAGAAGTGTGCAGGTTGGACAAACAGTTGTGATCGGGGATCGATCGTTTGGGAACGGCGGTGGTCGGGGATCAGTCGCCGGGAACGGCGGTGGTTAGGGATCGGTCGTTGGAAACAGTGGTGATCGGGGATCGGCCGTTTGGGAACGGTGGGAGGGGCTCGGGATCGGTCGTTTGGGAACGTCGGGGGTCGGCCATTTGGGAGCGGTGGCGGTCGGGGATTGGGAACAAATCAAGTACAGAAAGGTCAATCAAAAAGGCGCTGGTCTTCTTTTATAAAAAATAGTGTCACTAAAAAGGTTTAAAATGTTACTGAATCTAGGGACAAAGTTGCTGAAGCAACCTTCACATACACCAGTAACTTTATTTAGGTGTAGTGTTGGCAGCTTATTGATTTGTCACCAGATTTATTGCTAGCACAAATGTAAAAAATAAATAAAGTTGCTAAAGGCATCTTAAAGTCAACAGATCTAGCGACAAAATCCCTAAGCTGCCAGCACTGACCCCAAGTGAAGTAGCTGGTGTATGGAACATTGCACACATTATATATCATCTACATTATATAATATCATCATTATATAATATCATAGAATCTGTGTTTTTTTATTTTACTTTTTCAAGGGTCATTTTCATGCTATTATTAATCAGTAATTGAGGCTCTGACACATTGCTCAAACAGTTAGATATACGGTGGATATATATATACCACTTTCTCCAGAACTGATTATTAGCAGGTACTTAATAATGCAGTTCACTGGATTATTGCAACACAGTTTCACAGTTTATTATGTGATGGACAGCTTGTACCTGATAGCCAAGTATGCACCATTTTAATTTTCACTAGGCTCTGAGTATTGACTTAAACCTGATACTGACCCATTAAGTACTGGTCAAACTGTCCTCTTAGTACCGTGCAAGCTTGAGCATCCTGCAGTCACATCGGACAACTTTACATGGTTTTTATGGCATAAAATGTCAGAAAACATGTTACACTTTTACAAAATATCAAGATACATGCCAAAATATTTAGTCGTACTAAAAGTGGCTATAAAAGGGTAATTTCGTGTTAAAAACGCAAAAAACGTGTAATATTTCTACAGTAATCTAATATTTTTGCTGGCATTTAAGGGAAAGGAGAGAAAATAAGATGTCCAGAGCAGATACAGGTTCGAACGGTTATTCTGTGAGTAACAATGAGTTATATACCTGCAAGAAGAAAAAAACCCGCATTGTGTTTAATGTATCACATCACGATTATAAATTAAATTCTGGAGGAACAGAGACCGAGAAGGATGAAGGAAGGCAGCATTATGTGAGACAAAATATGAAAAAGTATGCAATACGCAATACGGAATTCATGTCAATTAAATAAAGCACGCCTAGCGATCCTGTAGACACGTTGCAGAAAGTCACTGATCCTACATGCGTTAGAGCTGTGACACCATCATTATGATCACCTGTGCTCTTCTCCCCTCCCCTTTTTTTTTTCTTCAGCGTTAAACAGATCCAACTCAAGTCCATAACAGGCGACTGGTGACTGGGTCATGGCAGGAAGAGGCGGTGCTACAAGACCTAACGGGCCGAACGCAGCCAGCAATAAAATCTGTCAGTTTAAATTAGTGCTGCTCGGCGAGTCTGCAGTGGGAAAGTCCAGCCTGGTGCTGCGCTTCGTCAAAGGCCAGTTCCATGAGTTTCAGGAGAGCACGATAGGAGGTAAGAGCACTCCTGAGTGAGAAATGAGGAAGTATCGCATCGGTTTCGAGTCAGTTTCACACAGGTAAACCTTTCTGCTCAGTTTCTCTCCGACGACAGAAGTTCGGACAGGGAAAAAATCCCCCAAAAAAACACGTACGCACCGATAGATGTGTTGTAAACGTGCCTGCTCATCTCTCAAACTGGCGAATACGCAGCGATGCGCCCAAGACTGCGAATCTTAACGATACGACAGAGAAAGAGATGGCGTGGGATGTTATTACTCTGAACAAACGGAGATGCTGGAGGTGTAACTGCTATATAATAAATACCAGTTCATTTATTTGTTTGTTTATTTATTTATCTGTCTATTTATTTATTTATTTTCCAGAAAAGACCACAGATTACCCTCTTGTTAACACCAGCTCACGTTGACGCGAAGTGAAAATCACTGCTTCTTGTTTTCGTTTCCCGTCGAAGCGTATCGGCGTATTCACCAGACAACGAGACGTATTCACACTCGCGACGTTAAACGCTGAAAAGATGGATCTCTTCGCACTATTTAAGATAACTTATTATGCATTATACAGAGTGTTTTAAAAAGTCAAGAACCAACGAGAGTAAAAACGAGATGTGTTTAATTTTGCTTTGCATGTTCGCGCTTCACGGCGGCTTAGTGGATAAAACGTTTGCCTCGCACCTCCAGGAGTGAGTTCGATCACTGTGTGTGTGCCTCAGGGGGTGTCCTCCGGGCACTCCGGTTTTCTCCCTTAAAGACATGCATTGTAGACCGATTGGCATTTCCGGATTGTCCGTAGTGTGTGAATGGGTGTGCGAGTGTGTGTGCCCTGTGTTGGGTTGGCACTCCGTCCAGGGTGTCCCCTGCCTTGTCCCCCGAGTCTCCTGGGGTAGGCTCCAGGCTTCCTGTTACCCTGTGTAGGATGAGCAGTACAGAAAATGGGATGGCTGTATAGACGTGCGCCCTTATGCCCTCTCTACACATTTACTTCACTCAGCCACTCTATCATGTTTCTGTGGCTTTTGCTCAGCATATTCAGATCGACATATTCGCTCAACATTTTCCCATTGATTTGATTTCCCCTGATTTTTCAGACACCCTGTATAAGGTATAAATTGGACCAAGTGAGTGTTTTTTTTTTTTATTCTTTATTTCAGGGTTTTCACATATGCAGCATGTAGTCCTTTTGAACCCTGCTGCATTTTTTCGCCTCGGTCGACGTCGTTTAAGCAGGTGAGAAAACGGCAATCCCACTCGGGTATGGATCAAGACAACCGGTCCATGATCATACGAGCGAGATCTTATGCAGCCTCCATCCAGTTCCAGGAGAACTCTAGGGCTGTTTGATTGCAGCGAGCAAGCAGTTCGACTGCAGGAAGTGATGCAAACATTGTGTGTTTTGCGCTGCAGCGATTTTATTCGTACATGCAAGCTGCTAAACCGAGCCAACCTACATGGCAGCAGTTGTGTGGGAAGGAAAGGTGCTCTGGATATTTGTTCTAACAAACAATAAGAGAAAATAAGAGCTCTGGCTGTTTGTTCTCCATGCTCGGGTGCTTTTTATGCGCACTTTTTCCCGTCGTTGTATTTCTGAATAACGAGGATGTTTTCAGCTCTGCATGTCCACTAGCCAATGTTTTTTTTTTTGGTTGGTTGGTTGGTTGGTTGGTTGTTTTTGTTTGTTTGTTTGTTTTTTCGCTTTGTGGTTTGTGTACTTATGTACGCTGTGAAACTATACCAAGCCAAGTAACAAAGAACCTCTGCAAATGGACGAATAGTTGTAAATGTGTCCCTGGATAATATTGTAAGGGGGTATAAATGTAAATATAATCTGTGGGAATCCAAATCCTATTTCCTGTGCTACAGTTTGGGTAATTCATTAGAGGTACACTACCGGTCAAAACGGTACACACTCATTCTTTATTTTTAGTAATTTTTTTCCCTCCACATTTTAGAATAATAATAAAGTCATCAAAACTCTGGAGTAACACAAATGGAACTATGGGAGTTATATTGTGATAAAAAAAAAAAAAAAATCCAAAATATATCAAAATAATTTAATATTTTAGCATCTTCAAAGTAGACATCCTTTATGCCTAGAATTTCCAGAAATGTATTCTTGGCGTTTTCTCGACCGATTTCTTGAGGAATTTCCCTGAGATGCTTTTTAAACAGTATTAAAGGAGTTCCCACCTACGCCGGACTCTTATCGGCTGCTTTTCAGAAATATATCGCTCCGAGTCGTCCGTTTAAAAATAAATAATAATACTTTCTAATAGTTTTCTAATGAAAGAAATGAATGTCGGCACAATGTATATTTTTGTCTACAACACCGATCTCACACATTTAATCTAACACACACCTTCAGATCAAAAGGTTTTTAAGATCTAGAGAAACATTTCAGTCGAGGGTCCACAAACTTTTGACTGGTGGTGTATGATCGTGATTGTTGCAGAGCGATGCGATATTGTGTTTAAGAATACCATAAAACACAAGAAGTAACAACGAACAGAAGTTTAATGCTGAAATTCCCCTGTAATCTGTGACACGCAGTTGTACTTCCAGTCAGGAAGTGCATGTTGGATGTTTTAAAAACATTTTCAGACGTCAAACCCACGTTCTGTGTAATTATGGATTACTGGGATTACGATAAGTACCTGTTATACTGCGTGTGAAGCCATAGACCATCGAGTAAATATTTATAAGAAAGCTGAGAATGCTGTGTGTGGCCTCTCGGGTGCTCGTGTACTGGGACGACAAGCCGCAGGAATCTGACTCCACCTCTGTGTTATTTTTGTTTTGTTTGTTTTTTTCCCCCTCCAGCGGCATTCCTGACTCAGACGGTATGTCTGGATGACACGACGGTGAAGTTTGAGATCTGGGACACAGCCGGTCAGGAGCGCTACCACAGTTTGGCTCCGATGTATTACAGAGGAGCGCAGGCAGCCATCGTGGTGTATGACATCACAAACGAAGTGAGTCGGCGCTTGAAACGACCCAGAGGTTGCATTTTACATCACGCTAGCATGTTTGTCGTGTAATCGACTGGCTCGGCGCCAGGGGCACGAAGCACACTCAAGAATGCACACGTAATGCAGCATGATCGTTCAGGAAATGCCTTCTCATGTCTTCCTGTTTTATTTTTCCTCCTTCTTCTTCTAGGAATCATTTGCACGTGCGAAGAATTGGGTTAAAGAGCTTCAGAGGCAAGCCAGTCCTAATATCGTAATAGCTCTGGCTGGAAACAAAGCAGATCTTGCCAGCAAGAGAGCACTGGACTTTCAGGTTCGAGGTTTTTTTTTGTTTTGTTTTTTCCTTCCCCTGTAAAGTATGCACATTCACCATGATTTTTTTTTTTTTTTTTTTTTTTTTTTTTTTTACACTTCCTCAGTTAAGTACAAATCAAATCATGATCGTCATTCTTTAAAGTTGATCCTATCTTGTTTAGTCCCTACAGACCCGTTGTATATGGTTTGCTTCCACATCATCACATGACTCATCACATAATTAACACGCTATCGTTACACGACCGTGCTTGCTGTGGTTCGTCTGTTCTAATAAAAAAAAATATATATATATATTTAATTGTGAGAGGGATCATCTGCTTCTAGCTCTGTTCCGATCTGCCAAGTCGCAAATATTTTTCTAATGCCGCCGCTCCCCGTCCGTACGGATAGCGAATGCAGACGTTTTTTTTTTTTTTGTTGTTGTTGTTGTTATTCAGTTTGACTTCTGAGTACTTAAAGTCTCAGTATATTATATAAAGTATATACTAAAGTATATTATATTATCTGATTGCGACTTGAAGTAGAAACTGAACGTTTCTTTTTCTTCGACGTTCAAGTGTGAAAGTGTCAGAATCTTGAAAAGTGCGCTTTTGCGTTGTTTACATTTTACTACTGCAGTTTTTTTTTCCTGGTCGAGCTCTGAGTACTTGCGTTATTTATTGGTTGTGTTATCTATTGACTGCTGATCACAACTTTTTAATATTTAAAATAAAGTTTAACTCTGGTTTTAATGACCATTTTGATAATGCACTATTGTGATTTAAATTGAGCAGTTAGACTCCAGAGACTTGTTAAAAATAAATAAATAAATAAATAAATAAAATTTGGGAAGAAGATCGCGAGTCAGATCGTCTATCGTGATTGTGTGTTTTTTTTTTTGTTTTTTTTTAAACACACAATCACTTCACTATCTTTTTTTAAATTTCTTTTGGGAAGATCGCCCATCCCTTGTATTAAGGATAGATTTGTAATCAAGAGCATTGCTTTGTTTCATTATTTTGTAGTATGACGGGTTTTTTTTGTTTTTGTTTTTGTTTTTTTCTGCTTGCAGGATGCACAGTCTTATGCAGATGACAACAGTTTGCTTTTCATGGAAACGTCAGCGAAGACGTCGATGAACGTGAACGAGATCTTTATGGCTATCGGTACGTATTTGCAGGAATTTATCCGGATGCGTGCAATCGAATAAGGACCAAAACACTTGGGTGTGTGCTGTCGTAGGAAATGAATCAAGGATGCGGCGATGTGACTCGGCTTATAGTTATAGACCCGAGTTATAGTTGCCGACCCCAAAATGTTTGAATAACAGCATCCCGAAGTGTTTTTATTCTTCTTACACCACAGCGGTTTGCCAACGATTACAATTTTTTAACATTTATTATAGAATGACCTCATAGTTTTTAATTCATACATAGTTAATGTTTACGATTAATGTTGGGGAGCGTCTGCAAAACAAGTTAGTTTCTGTTAAGGGAGCTATACTGTTGTTCCCTCACCAGCCTTTTAAAAAAAAAAAAAAAAAAAAAAAAAAAAAAA
>JANDJT010000131.1:18329729-18343295 GCA_024331685.1 Stegophilus panzeri | reverse complement strand
GAAAGGAATATTCTAAAAGCGACTCATGTAAACACCTTAATCAGAATATTGTCTTATTCAGAATAAGCTCAATAATTGGATTACTGCTGTCCGTGTAAACGTAGTCAATATTAAAGAAGCTGGAGCAATTTTACATTGTCCAGCTGCATTTCTACCAATTTAGCAGCTACAGGTTAGAAATCATTAAGAGCATCCGGGATCAAAATTTTACATAACCGGCAAATTGATCTTTACACGTTTTGGTCACGTTAATGGAAATCTCCACCCTGAAACGCATTAAATATTTTTCTGGATATTGTTGTTTCTCACTCACCATTTTCCAGGCATGTTCAACATCATAAAATGAGAACTCCAATAAGAATTAGTGGGGACATTGGTGCAAGCGTGGGACTCAACGTTCCAAAGCGTAGTACAGCTCTCGATAGCACCGAAAGACTCGGCGCAGCTAGTTAGCGCGACGCCATCGATGGCCGTATTAGCATGAGCTTTGACGCTTTGGAAGCTGAGCGTACGGGTGAGGAGATGAGAGAGCTGGACAGACTAAAGGATGAAAGCGCTGCTGCATCGTTGTCTTAAGATAGCGATAACGTAAGGCCTAAATCTCGCGATCTGCAGGTGAGAAAACTGTTAAGCAAGTAAACCGATGATAAAAAAATTTAAAAAACCATCAACTCAAATTTTGATATGAATGTATGTTTTTTTTTTTTTTTATACACAATTGAAGATCATATAAGGATTATAAATATTAATATGCAAGTCGTTCAGGGTGGATTTTTTCTTTATCGGTTGTATACGGCGGTCTAAAAGCTGCAAAGCATTATTAAGATCACTAATATAATTTCGGCTGGTTGGTCTGTACATGCTAGGCAGTGAAATCGTTATGGATCAGTGTGCACATCGCACGAGAAGCTTTTTCTGTCACATCAACAAAGAAGGTGCTCTGGGTATTACTTAGCTTAGCTGGGATATTTGGGGGGAATTTGGAGAATTGTGTGAGTTTGATTTCTGCAACCAATAGATAAGCTTGCTATACCTTTAAAAAGCTGAGGTCAGAGCACTTAACGTGGTTTGGCCTACCTAAAATGTTGCTTCCTCAGCTGGCTAAGATGCTATGTGTGCATATGTGTGCGTGCACACTGACAGCTTCCTGGAACAGCAGAGCCTGTCCCACATACAGATGTTGGTGATTAGTAGTTCATAAATAAGTTATGGACGCACGACGGCGCCAGCAATCCCATTCAGCAACTCCCGCTATCTGCTCACCAGACTAACGTCTCGGCTGGGTTTGGAGCGCGCACTAGCGAGACTTTTCCCCTCGGTTTTCTTCAGGCAGGGATAAGTCATAATGCGATATTTACGCAAGACAAGGGAGAGAGTTCAAGTGTAGGTCCATGGAGGGAACAGCTGAGTTCATTCAACACCTGGAGACTTGGGGGATTTTGACAACTGAGGCTTATACTCACTGAAGCATCAGGGATTGATAGCAGGTTTTTAAAGGGAATGCTTGGTTTCGGGGTGAATTATGAAATTCGTGTTTATTTGTTCTCTCGTGGTTCAAAATTCGGATTAATTGATCGGATAATAATTTGCGCCGCTTTTTCAATAACAGCATTTCGTGCAACAGAAAGATTCCAGTGTGGAAACAGGACACATGGGGATATTTCGTAACTATCATTCATCAAAACATAGTGCGTGTGTGTGTGTGTTTGTGTGCGTGTGTGAATTTGTAGAAGGATTTGTTTTGGTATAAACAAGTTAGCAAAGTAAGACTTTATTTGAAATCTTTTTTTCTTCTTCACATTATTAGATGAGATAGACGAGCTTTACTCTTTACCATCCTTGTGTGTAGATTTTTGCTTGGGTAGTTTCAAGGGATGTACAAATGTGTACACACACACACGCGCACACACACGCACACACACACACACACATTGCTTAGCAGGTAATAAATCAGCAGTAATTCACGTTTCCCTCCATTTTCCATTCACACGACACCAAATGCACGTAGGTACAAATCAAAACAAAATACAGGAACCATGTTCTACTGATCTAAAGCACTGAAGACATCCACAGAAGGCAGAGCTTAAAGTGCAAACAGCTGAGCAGTAGAACTTATTTTCCCATACTTTAGCCTCTCTCGTCTCATACATAATATATTTTTTTTTTCCCCCAAAAGCAATGATATGACCAAGACCAAAAAAAGCACCCCCAACAATATATCCTTAAATCCACTTAGAGCTTAGAGTCAGTGTGTCATATGGTGATGACAATGCATAGTTACCTGGTTTGTCTTTTTAATTATTGCGGTATATTATCACACATCAGATCCATACAGGGTTAATGTGTGACGATGGAAAAAAAAAAAAAAAAAAAAGAAAAAAAAAAAAAGGCAATAATCCACATGACTGGACCACAATTAAATTAGCGCTGAGATGGTGTGTCAGACGTAATCCGAAGTCACAGTTCGGAGGTCAGTAGGGAGCGAACAGTATCGGCGCATGGCTGGTCCGAATAGGCCCAGGTGCAGAGCGAAGAAGTGTTGTGGAGAGAGAATGAGTCTGGAAAAGGGATGGGTTATGGCTGGCGCGAAGTGGGAATGCTGCGGCAATGGCGGCCAAGTGAGAGGGCACTATTGAGGCGGTCAGCGGCTGGCCCATGTCCTTACTCAGAGGCAGCTTCACTGGCTGGGTAAAGACACAGAGATGGAGAGAGTGTCAGAATATATACAGTAGTTACGTTTAAGTCATCCATACTTGTTTTGGTTTCAAAATAAGGCAAGAGTGTGGGTAAAAAGATCAAACTAATAATGGTCCCAGAATTGGCCCTTGTGGCACACCATCAAGTTCCTTTACTAACCAGGTTGTCTTTACTAGAAGTCTTTTCAGTGGAAAGTACCTAATGCATGCTGAAAAAGTCGTCCTAGGAGCCCTCGTGATCATTTGCATATCCAAACATGTTACATGAAGGAAGATTTTAGGAAGAACAAAGTTTTATCAGAGTAATAAAAAAAAATAGGTGACATTTCTAATAGAAAGAAGTTGTTTTTGGTCATGGCACCAGAAACTATTTATGTATTTACTATTTATAAAAGTAAAAGAGACATGAAGGAAACAGTTACGGATGGAATAACTGACTTTTATTACTGTAAAAATAATACCAAGAATAGCGTTTAAAAGAAAGAACAAACGGTGAGGAATCACTGGTCAATGACAATGATATTGATCAGTGATTGGTCGTTGGGAACAGTGGTGACTAGTGATTGGTTGTCGAGAACAATGGTGATCAGTGATTGGTCGTTGGGAACAACAGTAATCAGTGATTGGTCGTTGGGAACAGTGGTGACTAGTGATTGGTTGTCGAGAACAATGGTGATCAATGATTGGTCAGCGGGAACAACAGTAATCAGTGATTGGTCGTTGGGAACAGTGGTGACTAGTGATTGGTTGTCGAGAACAATAGTGATCAATGATTGGTCAGCGGGAACAACAGTAATCAGTGATTGGTCGTTGGGAACAGTGGTGACTAGTGATTGGTTGTCGAGAACAATAGTGATCAATGGTTGGTCAGCGGGAACAACAGTAATCAGTGATTGGTCATTGGGAACAGTGGTGACTAGTGATTGGTTATCAAGAACAGTGGTGATCAGTGATTGGTCGTTGGGAACAACAGTAATCAGGGATTGTTTGTTGGGAAACAAACATTTTAATCAGTGATTGGGAATGCCTGTGATCAGTAGTCGGTCACTGAAAACAATGTGGATTAGTGATTGGTCCCTGGGAACAATTTTGATCAGTGATTGCGAATGATGGTGATCAGTGATTGGTCGCTGGGAACATCAGTTCATGCAAGTGGGTCATCGACTGACCCTGCTCTCTCAACTCATACAGTATAACCAGCAGCTGTGACGTGAACTGGAGAGCCGTATTAAATCTAGGACAGTTTCACATGTGCTGAAAAAGTCTAACGGGTCACCAAATCTATCGATACTTAAATAATTAAAATGTTCAAATATATGAGGCCATATTTACTAAGAAAAGCACTAATTCCAGCCATATTGGTGGTCGTTTGTGCTGGACAATTTAGCAGATAATTCTTACAACATTCAATTCAACACGGGTGCATCCCACCTAAAAAACATGTGGTGAGTGAAACATTAAACCTGTTTATTAAACTGAGCACTGTTTTGTGCATGTCTTCCTGTCAGAAATAAACAGGCACATCCATATTTATTATAGCCACAATGTTTATTATTGGGACTATTTTGGCTCTCTTCTTCTGGTGGGATTAACCGAAGTCCGAGTCCATTCGGAAACTATGCTGAAAAAAATCCATAGTTAATTTCATTATGCGCATCCTGGTCATTTGGGAACTGTATGTTTTCTAAAATCTGTGCAGAAATACAGTCAGTGTGGCGAAGTATTAGCAGCTGAGAACACAGTATGCTAAGGCCAGAAAGCAACGGATGGCCAAGCGCTCCTTTGGGTTCAGGGCTCCCACTCATATTTAATGTCTTCCAATAAATTAATGTTAATGTGACTTGGCAGGTGATATGTTGTCAAAATAGTTATTAAATCATTGGTTATTAAATATAAATTATGGCTGTTTAAAAAGTCTGTCTCTGTAGCTAGCAATGTTTTAGCCATGCGTTTGCCAAAAATAACACAATCTCATAACAGTCACTATCTACAATTGGAGTTGATAAATCAGAACAGTCCGTTCAATCCAATAATCACCACTCCGTATTTTCCAAAAGAAAACTGCTCTAGAAATGTACAGATGTGTAAAGAAAAAACAAAAATTAAAAGTAAATCCAACCTGAAGTGTGTTAGTAAGGTGTTAGACCATTACAAACCACCAGAACAGCTGTGCCTTGGCATCGATTCTACAAGTCTCGGGAAATGTATAAGAGACTGAGCACTATTTTTAGCTAAAGATATTCCTTTAGTTGGTGTTTTGATGTTGATGGTGGAGAACATATCTAACACGTCGCTCCAAAATCTCCCATTGATGTTCATTTGAGTTGAAATCAGTTGAGATAGTTGAAAGTCATAGCATATGATTGACATCATTTTAATCCTCGGTGAGCCCTCAGGCCCTGTCGATGGGGTGCGGGGTCATCCTGACAGAGACTCCGCCCACCATTATAGAAATTCCACCAAAATGCCCACAGTGTTACAGAGCTTCTACTTTCCGTGAATTTGTCACCCGTCTGTATATAATGAGTTAAAACCACCATTTTGATCTTATGATCGGCGCCAAAACCTTCGTGCCTGTTAATAGTTAATAGTGACAACCTTTCAAGACCAAAATATGATTTGCAGTGACACGTTAATAAATATGGCCCACTGTGAAATGAAAACATTTTCTATTTATCGTCCGTTATCTTAGCTGTATGCACAGTTCTCTGTTGCGCTCTTACTGTATTTCCTGTTTGCTGTTTGGTCTGTCCTTTTGGGGTCTTGGTGTAGGGGCTGTACTTGGGCTTGGCCGGTTTTCCTGCTGCTCTGTCTTTATGGCGCCGACTGCTGATATGCTAAAAGGAGAGATATACATAGTTGCTGGCTTAGACGTTTCAACCGGAACAGAAATAACACAATTTCAGTCAATCAGTCATGGTTGTAGTGTCTGAGATTTGCATTGGAGCTGCCATATTCGCTAATGTAGCAATGTAGCTAACTAATAGAAGTCTGTTTCATCGTAAATCTATTCTGTAAACATGCTATATGCAAAAAAAAAAACAAAAAAAACGCATCCAGTTCCTCAGAAATGTCAATATGGTTTGGGTCACAGTGATTTATCATATAAAGGGTGGGGCAAATTAGTATCGCAGGCACATGGGACAAGCAGATTTCAGCAAGTACACCTTACTGTACTCCTTTGGTACGGTAGCTATGTTTAAACGTAATGCATGTCATGGTGATGTGACACGCCTTGATGCTGCAACAATAGTGCAAATATAATAGTGCAAAATTCATATAATAAATAGATCTGCTGTGTTGTTATTAAAGGATGAGAAACATAATCATGGATATGGTGAAGTTTTCTGTAAGGAGACGCTTTACGTTTATGAAAGGAGTCTCTGGTGTCAGGGCTTTGTAACAGTCATCAAGTTCTTTTCTGTTTGTTTGTTTGTTTGTTTGTTTTTGGCCTTTTAACTTCAAGAGAAAGAAGAAAAGAGGTTGGTGAGGAAACGTCTGTTTATAGCTGCTATAACGTAAGGGGTTACAGATTTGCACATATTAAATGTAACTATAAATGGTTAAAAAATATGAAGTCATTCATTAATACATTACTTCAGGATGTGCTGTTTAGGGTGGTAACTGATTACAGAATTATCTGCTTCACACCACCCTATTGTTGTTCCCCCACCCCACCCCTAAACAGCATGCCCTCGAGTTTTTTTTTTATTCTTTATCTTTCCCTGCGGGACGGCATTAGACTTGAAATTTTGTAAATACGGATTATCCCTGCTGTTTCACTGAATCGTGAGATCGTGTATCTTACTAAAAGCATTTGAAGCGATTAGTTAGCTACAATGGACTTGTGGCACCAGTGCAAGACTTGCTTTGGGTTACTGATCAGAAGGTCAAGGGTTCAAGCATCTGCTCTGCCAAGCTGTCACTGTTGGACCCTTGAGTAAGGCCCTTAACCCCATCTGCTCCCATAGTGATGTATCGTATCGATATAGGTTATCTCATTTCATAAATACATCAGTTCTTTTGGCTTCTCTAATTTATTTCCATCCAACCCATCACAGGGCACAATCGCACACATGTTCACATACGGACACTTTGGAAATGCCAATCAGCCTACAGCCCATGTCTTTAGACTGGGGGAGGAAGCCGGAGTACCCGGAGGAAACCCCCGAAACACGGGGAGAGCCTGCAGGCTCGAGGCAAACGTTTTAACACCTAAGCCACTGTGCCCCCATCCCCCCCCATCCCCCAATTTATTTCCATTACACTTATCTTCTGACCTGTTTGAGCTGCGTCTCTGAGTTGACACGCACGTCACATGTTTCACAGTGGAATATCTTGTTCTGCAAGCCTGTCGATGCAGCACTAGGTGACACTAGCTTGCTTTTCACCCCTGGCCTGGGGAAGGACTTGATGGAGCCATTACCATTCCGTGCTTCCAGCATGGTTTTGTGCTTGGTGCCTGAGGAACAAATCCAAAAACAGCAGCGTTCTGTTACATGGAACACTTCAGCATCGTAAAGAAGTCATCTAAGAATCATCTCTCAGTTTTGTGAAAAGATATTTCTTATATATCGGGACTCCGACTATGTATTTTGCTGCACTGTGGCTCTATCAGTAGTGCTGTTGTGCTCAGATGCTACTGTTAGGTGGTGAAATCTCATTGGTGATTTAATACTATAAAGCTGTGCAAAGACAGCTGCTGAGTGTTCATTTTATGGTCAAATATTTCTAGTAGATGACTGCATTCTAGCATGGATCGTAGCTGTTTATCTTTACAGAGTATCCTGCTTATCGCTTTAGCAATAGTCTGGAGAGTATTGAGATGGAATATGTTTTGTGCTTTGCTTTTTACATTACTGTCTTCATGCACTGAGGAAATCTCATAATCATCATCATTTCACCACTTTTAATCCTAAATAATCAGATACCCTTCAGACAAAAATGCTTTGTGAGCGAAACTATGAACGTAAACCACACATTTAAAAAAAAAAACTCTTTTAGTCCAGGATATCTTGCATCACCTGCACACCGCTTTCTGTTTACATCCAAGGTTTCTTTTCATGCCAACTCAATTTGCTATGAATCAGACAGACACTTTACAGCACGACCTTTGTGATGGAAAGTGGAGAAAGCACTCTCTCTCACCGCTATTGTGAGCTTCGAGTTGGGATGCTGAGTTGACGGCGACTTTGCAAAGTGAGCAGTAAAGGAGACGCAAAGCTTTCGCCTCTTCCGTCTCCTTCTCGGCTTCGGGGTCCTGGGCTGCCCCAGGAGTGACGTCCGGACTCTGTCCTTCTGCTGAGGTAAACTCGGCCTCGGCCTCGGTGGAGGCCACACTGGAGCCGCACTTGGCTGGAGATGGTGGAACTACCGGGTGTAATGGATCAGGAATTTCTTCTGAAAATGGAATGGAGAGAAAGTTCTAGGTTATCCTCTTGAACATCAAGGAACCATGGATGGTTCCAGATTTCCACAATATAAAGTAATATAATCATTTTACAGACATTTTCTAATTGCTACTGGAAGACTTAGGTAATAGGAAACTAAATAAGGGATAAAACACTACAGGAAAATAATCAACGATGGGGTGGTGCACTCTTGATCCATTGATGCTGTGTCATTACCACTGCTATACTAAAGACCCATTGGTGTAGTGGTGTAAGTATCTGTTTCAGTGTACATGAGCTGGCCTGAACTGTTCTCATTATTGTTTACAACCCTGAAACTGTTTGGGATGTTAACACATGGTCACAGCGTGAACACAGCTGTGCATAGCTGGGCGTGCAAGCAGCACCACAGCCGAGGTTCCTACCCCTTCCCACGAGAGTGGGTGAAACCCAACATTTGTTATTTTAGCCTATTTCCAAGTCATATTGCATCCAACTCTCGAAATATGACCAGAGACATTCGGGTTCATTTAGCAAAGCTCACAAATTATTACACAGTAGTGAGTCAAACGTGAGCCCTCATCTGCTTACTCTTCCATATGACCTGCTATAAATTCACTCGTTTTGTTATGATTATAAAGATACAACTTGGTCAAGGTATATAAAAATTGTTTATGAGGTGTTTAATAACGGATGTATGTATCCAACGTTCTGCATCCTTGCGCATTTCGGATTTCATTTTATTATTCTGATATTTTTAGGTTTTATTATTCTGCATTTCAACTTACAATTTTAGGTAAATAATACATTTGGTCAGTGAATTGACCTTATGTCATGAATCCCCCCCCCCCTTAGCACGTGGCACAGTTCAGAGTTTGATAAGCAGCGCTTTCCTGTTGTTTTGTTTAGGTTCACATCATGCGCTTTTGTTTACATTGCCATGTTGTTTTGTTTCTGTTCTAGTCCTGTCTCCATCCTTGTCCTGTCATTGGCGTGTTACCCGATTGTGATCGCCTGTTCTGTGTTTAGTTCTTGATTTGTTTGTCTATTTATACCCTGCTGATTCTTTCTCTGACCACGAAGTCTTATCATGGATTCATGAATCCCTAGTGACCTATTTTCTACACTACATACAAAAAATTGACGTCTTACCAAGTGAAAATATCTTAAATATAATAGTCAAATTTATGTAGTATTTCCTATTATAAGGCTACCAAAAAAATTCTTATCCGATTATCAAACCTATTTCGAGACATTTTACTCTTGTTTGATGCTGTTAGCCTGTGTATTGAACACTACTATGGGCTTAACTATGATTATGGTTTTCGAAGTTCAATGTAACAAAGCAAACACTGTCATTGGTTTTGCACCCGCGTCCTGACTTTACTTATGGCATATTACACCTTACTTTCCCCTTATCCCTTACTTACACCTTTTACAACTCTCAAATTCTTTAGATTACCCAAAAGATTTTGTGTCCATTATTTATTCAATTACTGGATCTATAAGTCTGAAGACTTATAGAACTGTACAGATACTAATAGTATATAAATAAAAATAAGACTATGTAGCTCCATGATGTAACCAGATTTATTTTAATGGAAAGTATTGTGGGTGAGATAGACTTCCGTTTCACTTTGCAAATCCATTCCCTTTCGAAATCTTCAGGCGATCAGGCTAAAAGCTAAACTCGGTAAATTAACCAAATGTTAATATGGCTGATTTTAACGGAAAGTAAACCTCTGACACAGCTACTGTTGAGGGAGTTTTTTGCATAATGTGTTTGAGATTGCTGCCTCTGGCTACAGCAAATTACAAATGCTTTTAACTGATGCTGGGACACACAATAGTCTGACTTCTTCAACAGCGTTGAAACTGTTCTAATGTAGAGAACAAATGTCGTGTTATGGGGCACATAAAGTTTATCACACATGAAACCTTTAATGGCCTTGATTCCAGTATAGGGTGATGGGATAAATATATAAATAAATATTCTTTTTAATAGGGTGAAACCTTAGACAGCTGCGGATTCCCAAAGTTGGGACCTTAATGACTTTGTGTGAGTTAAGGCTGGACGTAGCTAGGCTTAGGTCAAACTGCTGGTCAGTTTATTCTAATCATCTTCAGTAAAGTCTAATATTTCATTAACAGGTTTTCCTACATTATCATCCATCCACCCATTCATTTTATATACCGCTTATCCTACAGAGTGTTGCGGCGGAGCCTGGAGCCTATCCCTGGGAACACCCTGGATGTGGTGCCAACCCATCGATTTGGAAATGCCAATCAGCCTACAGTGTATGCCTTTGGTTTGGGGGTTGGTGTGGGGTGGGCGGAGTGCCCAGAGGAGGCCCCCTGAGACACGTGGAATGCATGCAAGCTCCACGCATGCAGGGCAGAGCACCCAACCTTGAAGGTGTGAGGCAAACGTGTTAACCACTAAGCCACCGTGCCCCCTCCCCAACATTATCATTTGAAGTTATATCTTTAACCTTTTCCCTGCCTTCTTCTTGATTATGAGACAATCAATCACAGAGCCACTGTTCTGAAAACGCTTGTGTCAAATATCAAGCTCGATGGCGTCGGCCGTCAATATAACCTAATGAGGCTGACAGTGAAATTAATTACAGCCAAGATAAACTGCCGTTGGTTCCTTCTTTCAGAATGAGGTCCGGGGGGTTGGCAGTGTGGCGGTGATCGATATCTCATGAGACCCTGCGCTTTTTGTGCAGCCATAACACAGAGGCAGCATCCAGTCTCTCCATCTCAGGACTCGATCGATACTGAATTATTTCTTTCTATTTTGGTGAGCCATTAAGTGGCTCTCTTATTTATCTTTCGGCTCTGCTGTGTGATCTTTAAAAGAAGCAGTGCGTGGTTGCTCATCCTTATTCATCATATTACCAAAAAAAGATCAGCATCTCTATATGGATAGAAGAGAGACCAACGTATGCTGTAGCAGAGTCTTGCAAGGGTGAAGCAAAAGATTCAAATCATTTTGACTCGCCACATGGTTTTTAATCTTCCTTTATAGCTTGTGAAATGTAGTAACATTAGTGAACTGCTACACAAACTGGCAGCCTTACTTTTTGATCTTCATTGCTCAAGTGCAAAACTAAAGAACTTTGTCTCGCTTTGGGGAAGGATGAAAACCACGTCATTTCTGTACAAACCAATAAAGAATATTGTCCTTGTCCATGTCACACCATGCAACGCTTGTTTCCCCCAAAAGAGTAATCTACTGTAAGAAGGACAAATCAATCTCAGACAATGCGTCACTAATCTCGAGTGTTCCAATGGCCCAGTTAGTAGCCCTACCTCAGCCACAGGTGACTAGCTGGACAATTTGTTAGCAGTAACTGGGACTTCTGCTCTGCTGTTTAAGCACATCGTTGACTCTGACTATAAAAAGCATAGGTGTTCCTCTGCCTCTTCACTGACTAATGGGCACCATGTGCTCATTTCAACCCTGTAATACATAGACACTAAGAGTCACATATGTAGCTTGGACTCCAGGAAGCTTAAGAGATCTCAGTAAAAACGTGATTTTCCTCCATCAGCTCGATGACATTGTTTTCTGATGGTGAATAAGACTTGAGTTGCAGCAGCTGATGGAGATCTTTCATCAATGCCAGGGGATGCAGCTAAAAACAAGCCTATAGAGTACTCACAGCAGAGTGCAGGCTCAGCTATGCCGGGATGGAGTTACAGGAGAGAGTACAGCTCTATTACACTCCCTATCGTTGATGGGCACACGGTAGGCGCTTGGTATTAAAGTGTCAAAATGCAGGTTGAAAGAAATGGTATCAGCGATGCTTTTAGAAATTTTCCACTGTTTAATTCATCATTTTAGGAATGAAGGAAATATAGGTTCGGTTATACCGCTTTGCAGCAGTTCTAGTCATCACTTAGGGTAGCAGTACATCTGTAGCCTATCCAAAGGCAGGGATGCATCCTGAATTCAAACCTAGGGGTAATTCAGAGTAGCCAATCTACCTACCAGCATGTTTTTGGGAGGTGGATGGAAACCAAAGCAAGCCCACATGGACACAGGAAGAACGTGGAAGGAAACTTCATACAGACTCAAGTTCAGGACCAAACTGGGGAACCCGGTGTATGTGAAGTATAACTAACTGTTCAGACACAACTAAGAGGCTTGAAAAAATGGTCACGTTTTAAAGAAAGCAGAGTTACATAAATGTGCAGTCCTTCATTTAGCCCAATTATCTACAGCACACACACGTCTGAGCCAGCTAGCTGAAACAACAACAAAAAAAGTGCAATTACAGGTGTTCTTGCATAAGACTGGCTCTACGTGAGCAAGCTTGCTCTATAAATCAATTAGTGAGCTATTCTGCCTTTGAAAACAAGTGATTAAGGGCTGTGCTGCGAGGACGAGGGCAGCTTTGATTCTCTGTCACTCTGACGCTAATCTATAATCCGCAGATCCACACTGACCCGAAACAGCACAGAACAGAAGAGAAAAGGAGAACGAGAGAGTGAAAGAACTCGCTTCTCCTCATTAATGTCCATAATGACTGCGATCAATCTCCCAGTCATCTCCAGATCACACACACACACAGGATGAAGGACAGAGCTGAATGAGACAGCGAGACACCAGTCCTCTGACCTGCTTCATTTACAACTTTATCCTCACCGTCCTTTCTGTAAAAGGAGCAAGCTGACAGTCTCATTGCTTTAATTGTAGTACCTCGTATGAAAATCTTCTCTATCCTCGTTAGTATGCGGAGTACTCCACAATTCCCTCGAGTTCTGATTATGTATCCTCCGTGATGCCGGATTAATACCTTTAATTAAAATGATTAGGGACCAATATGTGCTGCCGTGGAGTCAGTCCCAGGAAGTCCTGCTTCCTCTGCAATAAGTGTGCAAAAAAGGTGATTTTATCGCTTTTCCATTCCCTCAATTTCTGATATAGAGGTCCACCTGCCTTCGAAAACATATTCAAGCATGCGTGTTCATACAGATTAACATTAATTCATTCATTCTTCCACCTGCCATCAGAAACATATTCAAGCATGTGTTAATACATATTTCCATTCATTCATTCATTCATTCCACATGCCAGTAAAACACATTAATTCATTGTATTCATTGTAAAAAAATTGTATTAATTTAATAATTCATTTGCTTGTTTATTTCTTCCTTCTTTCTTCCACCTTCCGTCATGAACATATTCAAGGATGTGTTAATACATATTCTCATCAATTCATTCAATCATTCATCAATCCATTCATCCATCAATTCATTCATCCATCTATCCATCCATCCATCCATTCATCCATCAATTCATTCATCCATCTATCCATCCATCCATCCATTCATCCTACCATCCATCCATCAATTCATTCATCCATCCATCCATCCATTCATCCATCCATTCATCCATCCATCCATTCATCCTACCATCCATCCATCCATCCATCCTACCATCCCTCCATCAATTCATTTATCCATCC
>JANDJT010000131.1:18308185-18326669 GCA_024331685.1 Stegophilus panzeri | reverse complement strand
TCAATAGCTAGATAGATTCTATAGATCAATAGATAGATAGATTCTATAGATCAATAGATAGATAGATTCTATAGATCCACAGATCAATAGATAGATAGATTCTATAGATCAATAGATAGATAGATTCTATAGATCCACAGATCAATAGATAGATAGATTCTATAGATCAATAGATAGATAGATAGATAGATAGATAGATACCAGCAAAAAATGGTGGATCAGATATCAGAAAAAAAAATTCAATTGGATCCTGTAACAAATGGAAAATAAAAAAAAATCAATATATTTTTTGGAACTGGAAATGTTCACATATATAGCGGCTGTTTTTTTGTTTTTTTTTGTTAGGATTGCCTTTACTACATTTATACTTGATATTTTATTACATTTATTATATTTGCAGTGTGGGGGCACTTCAAGTGGTGCTTGAAGTGTTCTTTAAATAAAACGGGACATGTATTATTTTTTTTTTTACCGATTCATACAGCATGAGGTATCTCATTTTTGCTTCCACATATTGTAAAATGAAATATCAACCTTTAAATTTTTGCCATCGACTCTAAAGAAGTATGGTGAGTTTGGTAAAATAGCTAGTTATACTTTGTAAATTAGCTTTCTAAATTAGTTAGTTGGTTAAGTTTTGTTTTCACTGCTAATGTAGCTTAGCATTTATCCCAAAAATGTTAGTAAACATTAGCTAAGCAGCAAGCTTTGTCTGATCTAGCAGAATATTTTCCTTACGGTTGTTATGATTAGCAAACTATCCAGTCGTGTAGAGTCGAGTATGATGAACGTCTGGTTAGCTATTATCTTCAGTTAAAAATATGAAATGTTCGAACTGTACATTGACATTCAGGATTCGTGGACTTTGGTATCGATAACAGTTTATGCTAATGGATATAACCACTACACGTATGGTGTGTTTACTCAGTTGCTCATGCATACACACATTTTGGGCAAGGACGTGTTTTCGGAAACGGATGTTCGCATCATTACGGAGAAAAAGTGTCTCGGTGGTTTGCTTCGGCGAAGACAGAAGAATTCGACATTTCAGACATCGCAGAAAATGGGCCAAGAAACTGTTTCAGAGCTGAGTTCAGCTAATCACGGACTGTGCTCAAGTTTGACATTTTCATGAGAACTTTTTGTACTGAATCTGTATAAAAAGAAAAACAAAGTTTAAACAACTATTTTACTGCTTTATTTCTCTATATATGTTGCGGGTTTCGTTCTGGTAATTGCGGACTATTTCAGTTCCAGAGAACAAACATCTCCAGAAGGTTTCCAAAACCATTAAAAGATCGGAAAAGGACTTCAGAACTGGCTGGCAGAAAAGTCTGGAAAAGTCAGGCCACATGTAGTGCGCCTCCACAGAAACAGGCCAGTAGTGATATATAACAGAAGAGAAATTGGCAGGAACTTTAACTACGCTGCTGTGATGAGAGGAACGTGTTTGAGGATTTGAGGAACGGTGCAAAGGTCGTAGGTCCTCCTCGTTTGATTTTAATTCTCTCCAGTTGTGCTTCCAGTTTATTCAAATGCACAAAATGCCAATTCACTTAGTAGTATTTCCTGTTTGCTATGCTGTTTCACTTGTTTGATGAACAGGCTGCAAATAGTTATGAAAAATCTTTAGAAGTTCCATTTAGTCATCATTCCATTGATGACAGGCAAAAATAAATAAATAAATAAATAAATGCAAGCCAATCCTGTATTGGTGACCTCTGACCTCTGAGCCTTCATCTATTATATAGTGGAAAGGGGAGAAGTGAAAAGTCCAAGCCTTCAGAAGTTCCTTTCAAGCACCGTTTTATCAATAACAATAAAAATATAGCTGCAAGCAGCAATCTGTTGGGTCTGAGCAGTCTCCGTAAGACAATACAAAACAATAAAGCCAAAATGACAATAATTCCTTCTGAAAGTGGTTTTTGAAGTAACCTGGTCCTTATTAAACATCCAGAACAATGCAGCAAACCAAACTTCAGCTTGATTGGACTTCCGCTTCCTTTCGAAAAAGCTATTTGAATGTAACTCCACCCCCTACTCTGAACCACACCCCAAACTTTGCCGACTCCCTCAGAACCTTATGCTGAACATGCTCCTCAAGTTTCATGCAATTTCATGGAAACAGTCCAGAGTTATAGTACAGCTGTTTGAGTAAACCAAGCTCCGCCCAAAAACAATTGTTGTAAACAATTCTTCACAAACGTCAACAGGTTTTTGATAATTACTGAGGGTCAAACTCTACTGACACCAATTTTGACACCAATTTTGCGAAGATACAGAAAAAATCCTATTACTGGTCGGCAAAAGTAGGTTTTGCATATTATGCAAATTAGCTCAACATGGAATTAGGTGGAGCTTAATGGTCCTACATCCAATGACCTATTGTTTGGTCTGCACGATTCATTTTAGGGGAGATAAAAAGAGTAAGAGTAACCCAGCCAGAAAAATTAAAGTTCCAGCAATTTGTGCTTGGACCCCTAAATCCCCTAACTATACATGTTAGCCCTGCACTGGTGACCTCTGACCCTGCATGTCCTCTGCCTTTTATTCCTGTTCCTGGCCCAGTGCCAATCTGACTTTAGCTAATTCGCCTTTCTGCTGCCACCACTATTCATCTCTGTCACCTCTGCGCATTAATATTCATCACCGACTGGCATTCTGACAAACAAATGTATGCACCGCTGAGGCTGGAGAGGAGAGAAGTGGGGGATCATCTGGCGGGAGGCACGGCTGCTTTTCCCTGCCAGCTGTGTGCCATCCTGTACACCGTGCTCTTCAGAGCTGTGTGCCCTCTTTTGTTTAGAGCCCTTAATAACAGGAACGCTAGCGATGGCTGCAGGTGATAAATGGAGAGAAGCGTTTTGCATGCTGGGAGAACTATGATCAGCATGCCAAATCTATTATACTGAGGAGAAGAGAAGAGAAGAGAAGAGAAGGAAAATAATAGAGTAAAGTACAATAAGTGATAAGTGGTAGAAGAGGAAGAAGAGGAAGAAGAAGAACAAGAAGTTGTTGTTCTGTTGTCCAAACATGGAGAGGAACCTGAGGAACTGATGCTCCACGTCTACTGCTGACTCTCTTTCTCTTCTTCAGATCCACACGGCATCAGATTAAACACTTTTCCACTTTGGACTTGAGCTCTGACGAGCAGGATGTTGTTAGTGAAACTCTCCGAGTAATTTACGACCGTGGGTAGATGTCCTCCAGAAACTGCAGGCTAACACCTCTCCCATAAAAATGGCCATCAAACTGTTGCAGGTGTTTGAGCAGAAATAGATGTTGTCAGAGAACGAGATGGACCTCTTAAGCCTGGGCGGGCAGATCAAAAAACACAAAGCGCAGTAAATTACGGCGCCGGAATGACTTCCAAACATGTGCTACGTGTTGCTAGGTTCCAGAAAAGTGCTTACACACACAGTTTCAGCCCAGGGAGCTTAGCGTGATCCAGCTGGAGCAAAACTCCAACCTCTGAGTCACGAATAAACCCCGATGTAAAGAAGCCATCTGGGCAGCTTTGTTTAAAGCTGAATTAAGGAATTCTGGATAATGGGGTGGAGGAGCTGGTCCATCCTCGCAGTGAGGAGTGTGTTTATAGAGCACGTTTTTTTTTTTTAACTAAAACGCAGCTCCTGTTGTGATTGCACGCAAAATCCAAAGCCATCTTAAGAAGCACAAAGGATTATGTGGGATTTTTTCGCGAATAAAGTCATAGGAAATGCTAAGACTGCTACCGGTGCCCCACACTATATCAGCGTATTACATTACATAAACAATGGATTGTAAAGTTTATTAAGGATTTGACTTTGTAAATAGTACAGAAGGTACCGTAATGACCTGAAGCCGTCATGAACATCACAATGGAGTCCACCTGTGTGCAATTATAATCAAAGGGTTTCAATATTAATACATCAGTTCCTGGACCAGATTTTTTTTTTTTTTTAGAGAACATACCTAAACAAACAACATCACGAACATGATTCAGCTATCAAAACAAATCTGGTTTGCTTCCCAGGATTTGGAAAAGTATGAATCGGGGTTTGGTTATAAACAAATGAAAAGAACATGGTGCAAAATGACCAAATACACTGTGCATGCAAATCAGCAACTGTGCAAGGGAATTAGTCAGAGGAGCAACTAAAAGGCTAAGTGTAACGCTCAACATGACACTACCACCACCGTGCTTCACTGTGGGAATTCTACATAGGAGATTTCATATGAGATTTGTATCAATCATGCTACGCCTCCTTCGGTACCTACTCAATTACGCTCTCGAAATCCTCTAGAGCGTCTGCTTTAAAATCCACCGAGCTTACACGAGCGTCGGTTTAGTAAATTCATTTTAAAGACAGAGAAACTCCAGACTACAATAATGTAAGGAACAGCTCGGCATGTAACAAAACGCTCAAGAAACTCAAGAGCGCATCATCTGCTTTCAGCACTTGGAGAAAAGAGCGAGACGGAAAAGTCCTTGCAGCTGGATGAATTTCACGCGTATGTTCTGTTCACTACTCTCCAACGAATATTCGACTGGCCCAGGCTTTTTGAACCCTTACATATTGTATTCGGTTGTTTTTATTTTATTTAAAACTCCCCAAGGTATCTGTCATTTGTCAATTCCTAGTGCAGTAAACAATGGAAATAAAACCCAGAAACCATTCCTGTGCTCGGGGCTTCTCCCGCTAACAAGTGGAAACAAGAGACAAAACGACTGGCACGACCTTTGAGTCTCAGATTCATATCAGAATCATTGAATCTGAACACTTTCCACCTTGTTACTCTCAGGCCAATCGCAACCACCGTAATTTACACATTGTTCTTAAAAAGGATCTTCGTTTCATTTCCATTTATGTATTACTAAGCAGGAGGGCTAATTTGCCTAGAGGCCATGGATATTGGATATTGACAAACAAAGTAATAAAACCCTAATAAGGAATTCAAACTGACTGCAGAGCAGTAGACAAGGAAATGATTATGAATAATGGAATCCATTAAAATTAAATAACGCATACACTGATTTAAATGAACTGCCATAAATAAAAGGAAATAAAAAGCTATAGCCGGTCGTGAAATCCAAAAAACCAACCCATATAACACAATACGAAATGATAAAATATACATAATACGTATATAAATTCAAATAACATTCTCGATTAAAAATAAATAAAAAAAAAAGAGATAAAATCTGCAGCGGTCTGCCAAAGACACAGCGTTGGGCCTATAATCCTCAACTGCTTGATTAGATCATCTATCATCTGTAAGTCAGTTCAAATTAAAGCGAAGATTAAATTGAATAAAGGTAAATCATGAAATAAAAAAAATAAGCAAGGAATTAAACAATTGTGGGTGTGCTGTTGAATGTTTTCCAATAACTGCACGTTGCGGAGTGTTTTATTCCTCTATACCACAGTCATTTTAAATTAGTGATTCATTTTTTGCTTATTTATCCATTTATAGGTACATTTAATGTTGAGGAAAATCCGAGAAACAGGTTTATCACTTGTATTTTCGCAGCTGTGAAGCTTGATGGAGGATCTTCCATCTTTTCCATGAAGGAAAACCGTTACCAAGTGCTGACACTGGAGACTCCTTCTAGAAATACTAAATAAACATCTCTTCACAGTAAACTTTGCCGTATTAATGACACCATATTGGTGTTCGGCATAATTCTGACCAATCAGATGCAAGCATTCGGCAGAGCTGTGGTTCAGTTAGGGTTATTACTGTAACTGGCACCAGACTATGAAATGTCGAGAAATTTGCCGTGTCATTCCACTGGCACAGGACAAAAATGGTTTTTCCGGGTTTTTAGACATTGGGTTGGGTTAGGGTCTCTACTCTGTGGAATTTCACCACATAAAGTATTTCCATTTTTTCACAGAATCTAAGGGTTAAGGCAGTTCTTGCCTACCCACTTATATACGAACTAATACAGCAATGAATGCAAACATACACAGTAAGATGCCTACCTTTCCTCTCGGTGGTGCTCAGTGGAGCGGAAGGTGAGAGGATCTTCTCAGGCTCCTTCCTGTTTTCCCTCATTACCGCAGAGCTTTTCTGTTTGCACTTGGGCACATCCAGAGATTTAAGCTTCTTGGCGTGCTTGGTGCCTTTGTAGTGGGACAGCGCTTGGCTCTGAGGAAGAAACAGAACCAAGAAACGGAGAGAGAAAGAGTTAGTAATATCAATCGGTGGCAAAGAAACCGAGAACCACAAACCGACTGTAAGAGTCATGGTTGGAAACGTGGACTCAGTCACATCCCGATCCCATCAAAGGCAGCAAACAAAATCCATCTGCCTGGATGTCATTTTAAGTCAGGCCAAATCTGTCTTCAAAGGTTTCAACAGGGTTTGAACGCATAAATCTCTCTCTGGGTTGTTTTGGTGATTTTCAGGTTAACGGAAGGGTCACGTTTGAGTGAATGTCGGAACAGAGTATGTGGCAAGGGGAGAAATACAGCATAGTTGTAAGTGCAATATAACACGCCAGTGACAAGGACATACAGTGTCTCCATAGTGGGTGTGGTTACAGTCTCAAAGGGGGTGGAGCTTTATTCCGATAGCTACGTCAGCCTAACTAAATCGTATCTAAAGATACAACGGTTGAGGGTGGTTTTAGTTTGAGGGGTCGAGTTAATGTTTCATTACTACATTTCTTACAACTTTATTTGGATGAAATCAGGCAAAATCCAATCACAGTGCCAATGTTCATTTGAATTTGTCCGAATTTTTTCGAGAAAAGAAAGACAAAAGAAAGAAAGCACACAAAAACTTTTAGAATATTTCATCTTAATCTGCAATATGATTGGCTGTCCACACTATATATATATATATATATATATATATATATATATATATATATTTCTATACAGGAAAAACAAAATTTGATCATAATTTGAACAGATTTTTCGAGCAATATACAGTCATTGAATTGAACAAACGCTGCACCACTTTTTCAAACCATAATTACATTAGATATTTATTATAAAATCAATATTCCCAAATGCATTCCTCCCAGTATACAGTACGATAGACTTTGCCTTCACATAGTGCAAAACGTCGCTGCAATGAATAAGAAGTAATGTGCGTTTCCAGAACCTTCTTCACATTTTCAGCCATGATATTATTTTGTAATAAACTAACCTGGACAGGTGAGGGGAGGCAGGTCATTTGCATAACAGCTTACATTTAAAACTTTCACATGAAACTTTCACAGGGAAATAAATACAAATTGAAATACTGTGTCAAAAATGGTGTAAAGTCTGGCAGGGTAATATACGAAACACAAATATTCATTATTAAAAGTCGAGAACGCCTGCTTTGCGACGAAGGACATCCAATTTGTTTTCCTAAACTGAGCCCTTTGTAGAAATCTTTCCTTCGTTTATTGCACAAACCTCAACTCCGTCAATTTATTCCCCATCCATATAGCAAGGACCCAGGATTATTATTAATACAGTAGCACTGGCACCGTCACAGCCTCCTAACAACAACGGGTGACATCCGAATTCACCTTTCGAACCAGGATTATTATGATTCGCTTGGACAGGGTCGTATGCCCTTGTTTATCTGAATGTGTTCCTCTGTCCCACTGTCTGTCATTGCCTGCGGCAGAAAAGGAAGGATAAATAAGGATAAATAAGGCCTCTGTCAGTTCGCTGACAAGCCGAGACAGGAGTGTGAAGAGCACTCCCTCTTACCGACTGGCATGCGGATGTCTAAACACGCACACACAAATATTTCACTTACTTATTCTGTCTTCTCCTGACACCCAGCTACACATGGCCTCAGACTATATTTTAGTTCTGCATCATGTTTCATGTTCGATTTCAGAGGCGCTTGAGAAAACAGTCAGGCTTTTGAGCCAAGCTCTAGCACTGAAGTCCACAGTTCTTGAGCTTTACTCCGATACACCTGCTGATGGGGTGAATGGAGTGCGTTGCAACGGCAAAAACTCATACCTGGTACTCATTATTTATTACTGTGAGAATACTTTTTTTTTTTTTTTTGTAGCAGTTCTTCAAATGGGATGGTGTGTTTTTACTGCCTTACTGTACTTTTACAACAAAACCCCATATGAACCGTACACACTTCCGAAGTCCACAACTACTTAAAATAATTCATGAGCTGTGACGCTATGTTTACGTTTCTTCCAGCGCGAGTTCAGTTGACGCTAAGTGTATTAACATCGTCATTTTAGTCGTACTGAATCGTTTTCCAGCAATTGACCGACCTATCTGTGGAAAATCATGGTATTCCCAGTAGGTTTATGTAATTATTCTGTCACTATGGCTTTACATGGGCCATATAACAGCTACGTAATAGCTAGCTAAATTTTCACCATGACACACCACCAGAATTACTTACATAACACTGTATGGCACAATAATGGTGTCTGGACTCACGTTCATAGTCTTTTTTATGGTAATTTACCATCACATCTGAGGAAAATCCAGGTATTCCCGAAAGTTTTTCTTGTCACTACGGCTTTACATTGTCCACATAACAGCGATAAGGTATGTGATAGCTAGAAATCGCTGATTTGTGCTGCGATTAAAACCATCTTTGGTATTGAACTCACAACCTGCTGTAGACCTCAAACCAAGTACTTGCTACATGATTGTTGTAATATCACACACCGCACCTTGCATTTCATTCCACCACAGACTTACAGAGAAAGAAATAAACGTCTGTGTAAAGTAAAATTAATGCCTCGGTGAACACAATAAGCTCATGCGCAAAATGAAAAAATGCTCTGAAATGCAGATGGAAGTGATGGACCTTACAGATTTATGCCTTTTTGGTTTTGCGAGTGCGTCTCCTTAGTTGCATATTGTTATGAGAACGCTGATAACGCCGAGAAAAATGTGGTGTCGTACGCCTCCATCCATCCATTTATAGCAGTCAACTGCAAAGACAGAGATCGGCGTGATGCGAATGGATGATTGGTGTAATTTCAACCGCCATCAATCTTTCATTAAGAGCCCCATATGGAAGAATTGGCCTCGCTGAAGAAGAGAGATTCTTCTTCAGCAAGTCTTTACTAAGTTAAATAATGTCATCAATCAATCAAACAAGAGCTACAGTCCCGGAAGATCTGCATTCAGCAACTAAGAGACGGCGCGTTTGAACTCTCTAATCGGATTTATGTTGTGTTGAATTCTCTAATCTGATTGATTGATTGATTTTTCTATCACAGCACAGCTCAGACAGTTGTGCCAGCTGGATTTAATCGAGACACGAGGTTTATTTTAATATGTCAGCTTTTCTAGAGTAAAAACCCGCTCAACGGAACGTGGCCTGATAATAAACCGATAAAAACATGCTATTTTAAAAAATAAATTAAAAAAATGGTTCATCGTTGACACGGCGACGTTTACGATAAGAAGGCATTTGTTTATGGTTATGGAAGAAGTCTCTAGTGTCAGTAAGTTTTCCACCAGTCTTCAGGATGGAGGACTTTCCGGTTTCTCAGTAACATGACAAGGTGCTTTGCTTTCATGTTCAGCATTGAATTTATTTGAGATGTCACACTCCATAGTAGTGGTTAATGGTTGATATGAAAGTAGACACTCAGGGCTTTAAGAATTTGCATGTTTTTTTTTGTTTTTTTTTTAATATCCTACTAGGTTTAATGTTATCATTTTATTGGGGCAGTTGTGTACAGTGTTTTACTATAAAAATAAAAATAAAAGCTTTAGTTGTGTTGTCTGTTTTTAACTCTGTATCAATATTATTGTGAAGAGGTGTGAAGAGGCTCACAGAGTCATGATACTCTACACACAGAAACCCAACCGTGTCCGGACTAATCTTATGACAGACTTGCAGCGATAAAATAATTCATTTGTTTCTACTTTTTGATTGAAAACGTCCCAGAAGTCGATTTCCATTCCGACAGCGGAATTCTTTTTCTATAACAGCAAGTGTTTTATTCCTAAATTATACTGTACCACAGCGCTGTTGAATTCACTAATCTGATTAGTCAGAAGGTGTTGATTAATTGATTCGTTTTCCACACCGCATTTGCTCGAATACTGCATTATTTCAGAGGACGATGTCCCAGAAAGTTCAGATATCTCAACGACTACTTCTTTGCTCATAACTTTTTGAATCCTGAAATGTCATGAAAGTCAGAAATCATTTCCAAATGAATTGAAATGAGCCAGCGCCCGACGTCTATCCCTGAACCAAAACGCTCAGAGACCTATTTAATTTTTGAAAAATGTGAGGGGAAAAAAAAAAAATAAAAAACCCAGGTAAAAGGATGGAAGTGGTTTTGATGAGAACAGGCTTCCTCGCGGTGCTGCTGTGATTCAAATGCAAAATCTCCTCCAGGCTTTTCACTGCCGAGCTGCAGTGTCATGAATGATGGAAAAACAGAAATGACTCTCACTGTCCCTGATCGCCCTCCGATAGATATAATAACTCGGCGAGTCACAATAGATAGCTGTCTTAATGGAGGGAAGTGGTGGAAATGGTATTTTTAATGTGAAGTTCATCTGGATTAAAGACCTCAGGTGAAATGATATAACACAGAAGGAATGGCTCATGAATTAAAAACAATACCAAAGAAAAAGAACGGGGGAAAAAAAACGCTCCATACATATGGCTTTGGGAAGTTTGAGTTTTTGCCATGGCACAGACTTCTGTTTCAGCAGACCGTGCCTTTTTTGGTAATACCTCCTCTGAAAGAGCTCACAAACATCAGTTAGTTTTTCTAATAATAAGATGATGTATGATGTTAAAGCCCAGGGGGGAAAAGGTAGAATTAGCTACAATGCGTGTGCAGTGCACTCATTGGTTTTGCATGCCAACCCTGCTAGCCATTTTTGCATTTATTCATTTGGCAGATGTTTTTTATCCAAAGCAGGCTGTGTAGGATTAGATCCAGCTGAGCAACTGAGGGTTAAAGGAATATTCAGCAAAAAAAAAAAAAAACAACAACTACATTTTCACAACTTCTTTCTTTTTCCAAGGCTCATTTAGTTTGCTTCCGTAGTTAGCACTGGAGCTGCGAGGCTAATGCCTAAAAGATGGTTTGTAAATCCAGTGCTTCAGTGATGTCACACAGATGTGGCGATGTGGTCTAGAACGCTGTGACCAATTGTCATCTTTAAACATGAACAAAACGTCACTTACTTAAGTCAAGTATGGAATTAAACACTCGGGGACATGTTGTTATAGGAACACGATCAACGATGGAATGATGTTATGTGGCCCGAGGCAAAGAGGATCTACTATTATCACCTCTAAGTTTTCCAATAATTTTCCAATAACAGCACATCCTGAAATGTTTTAACGCCCTTACACGACAGCAACTTTTAACACTAAACATTTTTACTTATTAAACGTTTTTTGTTTTTTTTACATTTTATCCATTTATAGTCACACTTTATGTTGTGGACCGTCTGCAGTACGAGTCATTTCCTGTTATCACTTACGTCATTACAGCTATAAACAGTCATACCTATATAGTAGTTAATAAGACAAAAAACTTAGCTTGTCACGTTAGCCAGAAACCACAGAGTATAAACTCTTCAACACGTCAAGTGCCTTGAAGACTTTCCCGGTAGCGGAAAACTGTTCCAAAGCACTGACACTGGAGACTCCTTCCGAAAATGGTAAATAAACCTCCTTATTGACAACTTTTTGTTGTTAAATAACAACAGGGGTTTTTTTTTTGTTTGTTTGTTTTTTTTAAACTGTTTATTGTTAGACTTAAATTATTTGGCGCCATACAAGTCCCTGTGAATGAGCTGTTCCTACAGAAATGAGTTTTACGTCTGACGGGAACAAAGCACGAACACTGGAGACTCCTTTGATAAATTCTAAATTAATGTCTTCTCACGAGTGCATTCATATATATTTTGCAGCTGGAGCTACTGTCAGAGTTGCTGTAATAAATAAAAAAAATCAACACCTTCTCAAATTTGAGAATTCAAAATAAATTTTATATATATATATATATATAAAACAGCACTGTGTCATAGCTAAAAGATTAAAAGGTTTCGCTGGCAAAAGAAAAAGCATTAAATTGGAAATTTCCAGTCATCCTAGGATATATATTAATCATATAGAACAAATAAATATGTTTGCTGACTATGTTTCAGCAAGATAAATCAAGAAGTCTGATTTCAGTACTAAGAACTCAAATATTCCTTAATCCAAAACAATTATACTCAGTTGATCCTGAGGAATTCTTGTATGAAGCTAAAATGTCGAAATATTTTGTTTACACACCATCTTCAAACTGGTGATTTAAAAAAAAAAAAAAAAGTCTTTCCAGCATACATTTATTTCAAGCAAGTCAGAGCTACACTGCCTGAAATTTCACATATAATAACAAACGGATGAAGAAATTGAACCATTAAACACTACGCTCTATAGTCCTCTGAAATATATTATTACTTCAAATGCACACCTGCTGAATAATGTCCCCGCAAATTGCAAAGTCTATCTCTGCCTTAGGTCAGGAAAATCTAAAACGAGCACGACAGCCGGACTTCATTTCCAAAGTCGGTGCTTACCGTCTGCCCCTGAACTAAAGTACTCAGCAGAGGCCCATTTAATTTGGGAGGAATGTGAGGAATAAAAATTCTGCTGAGTTCAGACCCACTTCAAACATGTGAAGGAAACCATTTTCTCAAACTGTTTGGATGCCATACATTTAATTCCCGTTGGAGTCTCGAGCAGTGGGTTTACGCACAGGTAGTAAACGTCAGCCATTCGGTTGGGTCAGTACGGGGCCACCAGGCCTGACAGACTTTCAGCCACCTTTAAATCCATCTTGCCAACGTTGGCTCCTTTGCCAAGGTTGGCCCAAGACCAGCATAACGTTGTATAGCCAAAGTGGCCACCCAAAATAAATGATGGGCCAACATTGGTTTGGTTCCTGGGCTGTACCACGTGCTCTAACACCTAGCTAACACTGTCTTGCTACACTAGGTGCTTAACTTGCTAATTAATCTGCTACTCTACACGAGTGTATTGCTGCATTCAGATTGCCCCGAAAGAGCAAAGTCAGAGCTCAGATTATGATATTTCCGATCTACTAACTGTGATGAGCGACCAAAATCCATATGTCTGTTCATCCTGGACGCCTGGACTGATGAGGAAAAGAGCTAAAACTACATTCAGGACGGGACTGGTGATGAGAGCATTGAATATAAACAGCTCACTCGTCAATGGTAAGTGTAATTCCAGTGTAAGACTTTTCTTAGTAACGTACCAACACATCTGACTGGAAAAAGTTGATATTGCTAAAAGTTTTCTCTTGTTTTCTTCTGTTGGACGCAATGCCATTATGTTGTCTTAGTTAACAAAGACGTAATAGCTAGCTAAATCTGCAGCCTTACGTCATTAGCTAGCATTTTGTAGTTCGCAAATCACAAATTCACTGTAAAAATGCAGTGTGTAGCAGAATCCTCTAGGCATCTATTGAAATGACTAATCAAACTGTCTCTAAGCAGAAAACTTCTACTTTTTTTTATAGAATTATGGAAAAAAAAAAGTGGGTATGCCTTGGGAATATGTTGGTTTCCACCAGGTTCTCCAGTTTCCTCCCACCTTGTAAAACCATGCCATGTGGATGGGCTATGCTAAATTGACTGTAGGTATGAATTAGTGTGGGAAAGTACTATGCAGCATGTATGCATGATGGATTAGATTCCATCCTGGGTGTATTCCAGCCTCACGCCCAGTGATCCTGGGATAGGCTCCAGATCCACCATGACCCTGACAACAAAACAGCGCTTACTGAAAACAAACAAATGAATCTAATGGTTTCCATTATGTAATGGACCTTAATGAGAATTAGATTCATTCATTCCATTAGATTCCTTAAGGTTCGCATTAGGGATATTTTTGTTATTCTTCAATACCACCACAACCCAATAGGTTCTTCTTTCATGGATAGTTAACTACTATCAGAATAAAGAGACACAAGCCATCATGAACTATCAGGAACAAACACGTTTAAGCCAACTACTATTAAAGACCACCAGAAACACGCTAAAAACCTAGAGGAACCATTAAAATCTCTACTGGTTCACTTTGATTCACTTTCTTGAATCCAATCGCACAGAATGACCTTTTTTGTCCAACATAAATCATAAAAACTGTGTTAAGTTTTGAACAAACCAAATAAAAGAACAGATTCCTAGAGGACTCGGGGAATTGCTAGGAATTTTGGCCCCTGTTGAATGTGAGTCTGGTGGATCGGTCCTTCTTACCTGTGAATTAAATCGTATTTGGCACACGTTGCAGGAGACGTGTTTCCTTTTAGAAAAAGGGGTGATGCCAAACGTGTGATGTAGGACTGCTTTCTGAACTGGGTCCATCTGTAGGCGGCAGAGGCAGAAAGAGAGAGAGAGAGAGAGAGAGAGAGAGAGAGAGAGAGTTAATTAACATCACAGCAGCAGATACTCATTCAGCAGAGAGATAAAAATGGGCTTGGGGGCTTCTTGACAGAAAAACAGCTGTGTGGAGTGTGAAAATATATTTGGCTGGAGAACATTATGTGTCCTGATGCCACCTTAGAGTTGGCATTCCACTGTTTGTCGTGAGCCCAAAACGAAATTCTACACCTTGGCCCCAAGAGTTCTGTGTGAAACAAACCAAAAAAAACAAACCAAAAAAAAAGAGAGAGAGAAAAATACTTAATTGTTGATATCTGTTGTCTGTAACTAATAGTTCATTTAACATTTAAAGTTTAATATTTATCTAAGGAGTCTCTAGTGTCAGAGGTTTGTAACAGCCTATACGTTTTCCTGCATGGGAGAGTCATCAGCATAGAGGACTTCTCTGGTTTCTGAATAACATGAGAAGCTGTATCTTTTTGCCTTCTTAAGTTCAAGAGAAAAAAACACAGCTTGGTGAGGGAACAACAGTTTATAGCTGCTATAATGTAAGTGGTAACAGAAACTAACTTGTCTGGCATACAGTGCCCTCCACTAATATTGGCACCCTTGGTAAATATGAGCAAAGGCGGCTGTGAAAAAGCTGTCTTTATTTGAGATAGACTTTCATTAGTTGTTAGCACCATTAGACTCATATTCAGTGCAACACTAAAGAAGCGAATATCCAACACCAAACATCTCTTGGTTGATCCACTACATTTGGCTTAAGGAGAAAATTATATGAATTTGATTTGTCATTACACCGTTTCTTTATGTCCCCCGGCTTGTTATTGGATTCTATTCCGCTTTGGGTAAAAGTGTCTGCTGAATGAATAAATGTGAAACATCATCATGTACTGCAGGCATATTCCATTTCATAAGTAATATAGAATCATTTATTCGTTTCATATCACGTCTCATCCTGAATGAAAGTGCACCTGGCCACTCAGCGAGAGCCGTTCGGGTTTTAATGGGAAACTGAAACACTCCGCAGGTGCCTGTTTGCGGTGATAAGCTTCCATCGTGCGAGACGAAATGGTGGTGATGTTCTCACTCATTGCTCCCACTGCTGCAAACTGAAATTGTCCTGCTTGTAATTTTGGCTTTTAACAGCGTTCAGCCTCCTTCCTTAATCTTGTCAGATGTGATCATGGAGGCAGGAGGTCCAGCTTGTCCTGTCCTAATGTGAACGCTATGGATTAGAGGATTGATCATTTTACAACATTAAGGGAAAAATCCTCCCTGAACAAACTGCATGCTGACATTTTTAATTAACATGAGAGCGTCAATGGCGTCCAAGATCCACTGTTGTTCGGTGTTGACATTTTTTTAAATTGAAACTTCTTTTAATTTTGGTTAATGGTTTCCTACATTACCCAGAATGCCATTCAATTACCTCCTGATAGTGATGCAGTGGGATTTAGCCTTCACTTCATCTCTGTCTAAAGAGAGTGATGCAGCAGTGCTTTAGTCCTTAACTATGTCCAGTGCTACCACCTCCTATCTCCATCTGGACACTCTGCTCAAACAGATCAGCTTCCAAAGCTGCAACTTTCAAGCTCCTCCAATCCCAGATCGCAATTTAGCCGAGCCAATATACTCAGCACGTACACTGTAGCTGCACTGCATTCTGGAAATTGGAATCCAGTGCACCACTGCATCAATGTCTCCACTACTTCTATGTTTGATTTCTCATGAATATGACTCTGAACGTTGCTGGAAAATGGTGAGTGAGAAGAGAAGCTACATCTCTTTGGTTTTTAGCAGCTAACAGTAAAATCCAACTGTTATTCCTTTAGGTTTGAAATTGCTTGCGTTCCTTTGTAACAACAACTTCTCACAGGAAAGTATGAAAATGAAAACACAGTACCATCCAACAAATTAGTGCCCAAAACAAACATTTTAAACTAAACATATTTAATGTGTTTCAGGGTTAAGCTTCATCCAGGTACGTTTAAAAATGTACTCCTTTCAAGACACAAGCGAAAGCTCGCTTTCAGGGGAGCAAACCAGATGGCGCTGAAGCCGTGTGGATCGCTATCGAATTGATTAATCAGTTTCAGTTTGGGAACAGCATTATTACGATGCTAAAAGCAGCTCATATTGGAACCATATGGATTTCTGTGAAACAAGCTACAGACTCTCAAAAAGGGTTACATGATATAAGAGCCACATAAATCCCCATCACGGCTTCAAACGATTCAGAGAGAGAATGGTAAATCTGTGGAGGAGTATCAGGAAGGACCACAGACCAGACGCGTTCTGAGAAACAGGAATTATCTCAAGAAGGAGAAATTAATATGGATGGAGCGAGGGAGAGAAAAGCCAAAAATAAAAGAGAGATGGAGAGAGAGAGAGAGAGAGATGGATAAATGGAGTTATGGTGAGAGAGAAAAGGAACATCTGTAAGAAGCGAGAGCGTGAGAACGTCTGTGTATCCCGAGGTTAACCCTTAACATTTCATGCCAAAAAAAAAAAAACGGTTTATTTAAAAATTATTTTTCAAAGAGTGCGTATCAAATGTCTCGGGTTGCGTTTACTTAGAAATGAAAGATGATTTGTTTACTATACTACGTGTTTTTTTCTGCTCACCGTTCATCTCATTAAAAATCTTCCTACCATCTCAAATAGTAAGCCAGCTACCTAGCTAACTGATAGTTAGCTAGCAGGTTAATATGAGTAGGATTTCACTCATGACTGAGCCTCCTACTTAACAATCAGGATCTCATCAACCCTACACGGAAAGATAACATACTAGTAAACTGGCACACATGTGTCACGGAGAAATTCCTGCTTTCTGAGTCTGGATCATCTTTTCAGTGATTTAGCTAACAAGCCTAGTAAAACTATGGCCAAAAGTTTTTCAAACACCATGATAGAGCCAAAGCCATGAAGGCAAACCAAGAAATATGGAGGCAGCATAAGCTAGCAACTTTTGCATTAGCGAATGTATTGTTTATTCCTTAACATGGGCAACGTAAAGGTGTAGCGACAATGAAAACAAGATAAATCCATTCAGAATATTCACATTTTCCTCGGTCGTGTCAGTAAAGTGCTAAGAAAATAATTCCGTAACACTGTAATTACACTTAGCGTTGAACACAAACTGAACTTGCATGGGTTCTACCATACGTGCGAACATCAACGCTGGGTCATCATTCGTTAACTTGAAACTGTCAGAAAACGTTGGGTCGTTCATACGGAACCTTCTTGCAAAACCGCTGAACACGACAGCATCCAAACAAAGCATACGCCTACCATAAATAAAATGCGGAAATCGAGCAGAAGCTGAGCTCTCCTTTACAGCACGGCAAATAAATTGGCAGGTGGAAATTAAAACCTACGATCATGAAAGTTATTATGCCTATAAATAATGTCAAGCATGTGTTCCATGGGTGGAAAGTTCAGAAATTAATCCAATTAATCGCTGAAATATTATTGTGCATATTTAAGTAATGGGGCTAATATTTGAATAGTTGGAATATGTTCATGAAATTAAAACTTTTTTTTTTTTTTTTTTTTTTTTAAATCCCAGACTGCAAAGAGTTGCTACCCCTGCTCTAGGAGAACAAATCCAAAATGAAAGAAGGGGTAAATATTGCAAATGAAGGTTAAACAAATCTTATGCAATCACTCAGTGTGCAATTAACAATTTTTAATAGATCCGAGTAATAAAAGAACCCTGCCTCAGGCAACTCTGCGGTTTTATTTCCAGCCACTCAACCTGAAGGCTGTCTTTCCAGGTCAGAAGGAACCTGAGCTGAAGCACGAGGGACCGCATTAATCAGCGTTAACCTTCTAATCTAACGGAGGTGAAATACAAAGGTAGTTTAGGAACATATAGCATTATAAATGGACCACTGTGAGTCTTGATTTTTCACAGATTTTTCTACACAGAATACAATGACAAGTATTTTTTTACTTGTATGAGGAACGAAACGAAAACGCTGACAGATAAACAGCATTCTAGAGAATTATAGTAGGGTGTATCTTTATAGTCAAGGACTGAGACATGTCAAAGATATTAGTGATACATATAAAACCGTCATTCCACAGATTATAAAGGGGAACTTGGGCAGTTATATTTC
>JANDJT010000131.1:18277591-18295091 GCA_024331685.1 Stegophilus panzeri | reverse complement strand
GAAAGTGCTATTAGGACAGGGATGAGATTTCCAGACATACACTCATGGGCCATTATATTAGGTACACCTGTACAACTACACACCAATTACTCAATCGGCCAATCATACATAAATTCATGCCTTGTCAAGAGCTTCATGTTGGGTGGGGGTGGGGGATTAGTCTTGGCTAATGTGATTTCAGTGATAACCTCTTGGGATTTTCACAAATAAAACATTGTCAATGAGAGAGATCAAAGGAGAATGGCCAGACTGGTTTGAGCTGACAGAAAGGCTACGGTATCTGAATAACCACTCTTTACAACCATGGTGAGCAGAAAAGCATCTCAGAACACGTCGAACGTTAAAGTGGATGGACTACAATAGCAGAACACAAATTCGGATTCCACTCCGAACAGGAATTTGAGCGTACAGTGGACGCGGGTTCACTGGAATTGGACAGCTGAAGAATGGAAAAAGTAAATAAATGTTTTAAAAAGTATCGATACGACGGATTTAGACAGGACTAAAATCCCAGGAATTCATTCCCAACCATCGGACACAGCACCGCTGCACTGAGGATCACCTCTCTTAGTTCCCACAATCCTGAGTGGCTGTGAGACGAGTGCTCACACACACACACACACAAAGCCACAATATTTACTTTTCACGTCATGTGGAGCACTAACAGTGTGTGTGCGTGTCAGCGCTTCATGAGGACATTGTAATGTTTTGCGCTGGATTAAATGGGCCTTTTATTTGGACGTCGGAGGCCTCCGGTGCCGATTTACTCTTTGGAAGGGATAAACTGACCCACGTTTGCACTTATTAATGCTCTGAGACGCTCGGCATGCGCATTAGCAGCTGTGCGCTGAACAATGGCGAGTCTCAGAACATCAGCTCTCAAAACAATCCGTTGTCACATTTCCTCTGATCCTCCTGCTCCTTTATGAGTTATAACAGGACAAGTGAGAGGCTTAATGTGGCTCAGGGGCAGCCACGGTGAACCTGAACTCAGTGTTTCTAAACGCAGAAACACACACACACACACACACAGAGTACAGTAGGATTAATGGCATCTGGAGTTGCTGAAGGTAAAGACAAAGAGAGATGCAGAGAGAGATAGATTGAGATAGAGAGAGAGATACACTGAGAGAGACATAGAGATGGAGAAAGAGAGCTGTTAAGACAGAGAGAGAGATGAACAAAGAAAGAGAAAGATGAAGATGTAAAGACAGAGTGACAGAGAGAGAGATGTGAAGAGAGACAAAAACAAGGATTGACAAAAAAAAACTAGTGAAATAAACACGTGAAGGAAACAGAAAGAGAGCGAGAGATGTAAAGACAGAGAGAGAGCGGGAGAGAGAGAGAGATTCAAAGAAGACAGGCAGAGAAGAAGGACAGCGAAAGACACCGAGAGAGACACACACACACACACAGATAGAGAGATGGACAGAGACAAAGATAGAGAGAGAGAGAGAAAAAGAGAGAAAGGTGTGAAGACAGACAGAGAGAATCAGAGAGAGAGAGAGAGAGAGAGAGAGAGAGAAAGAGAGAAAGGTGTGAAGACAGACAGAGAGAGAGAGAGAGAGAGAGAGAAAGAGAGAAAGGTGTGAAGACAGACAGAGAGAGTTAGAGAGAGAGAGAGAGAGAGAGAGATGAAGACAAAGAGAACCTGTGGACTGGGACATAAAGGTGAAAATAAGAAAGAGGAAATGCAGACAGAGCGACATAATAAAAAGTAAATAAGGAGAAAAAGGGGAGAGAAGGGGAGAGAAATAGAGGAAAATAAAACAGTGAGTGAAGAAAAAAAGGAAAATTAAGGAGGGAGAAAAAAAGAGAGTGCACATGAGAGAAAATATAAAGAAGGAGAGATAAAGGAGGAAAAAGGAAGGTGAGGGGCGAGAGAAAGAGAGAGATAGAGGGAGAGAGAGAGAGAAAGAGAGAGATAGAGAGAGAGAGAGAGAGTCGTGTTCTGCTTTGAGCAATGATTAGAAGAGAAGAGTGTGTGATTATCGTCTGAGTGCTCTGGAACCCCACTCAACTGGCACTGATACAATTCCAGTTCTGCCTGTGTGTGTGTGTGTGTGTGTGTGGGTGTGCGTGTGTGCGCACTGTCTAGTTTGGACATGATCACTAGCAAATTAGCGAAAACCTCTACAAGCTATGAACACAAATTTGGGGTTTTTCCCTGATCCCTCTAATAACTCCACCCTCTGTGCTGAAACCATGTTTGTCCCATGAAGCAGACCTGAAGGCTTATTCTGACTAAAACTAACCAGCCATATTCAGCATCTGCGATTCAAGTTCAAGAATATTTATGCAGGGAAAGTTGCTCGTATTCAGACTCCAGTTACGCACGTACTTAAACTGGTTTTTTAAGCGACCCATTCAGATTATTATTATTATTATTATAATTATAAAAACCTCCAAGGTTTCTAGGTTCTTCTTAATTCAGGAGCATCCGAGACAGAGTTTTTCAGTAGTGTCTAATCGACTACATTTAAAGCTGAATAAAATATTACCAATGTTTTGGTTAATACAGTGCACTCACTTCTAAAGATAACATGCCCATGTTTTGAAGGATAAGCTGACCGAGCAGTCTTCTACTACACTTCCAGATGTTTAAAATATCATTCAAACTACATCTGATCCCCAAGATAAGCATTGTCTCCTCTAATGTCCTCTGTGTGAATAAATAAATAAATATGTATGTATGTATGTGTGTGTATATATATATATATATATATATTTTTTTTTTTTTCCATGGATCTTAAAGGGACAATAATATTATTATTTATTAATAATGTCATATTTGTGTATGTAATATTGGCCTCTACTAGCATCGCATAGTTTTTTTTTGTGTGTATTTACAGCAATAACATGTATTTTTTATTGGTTACAAATTGTCAGAGAGTGGTGCTGGAATTGATACTGTTCCTTGCTCGAGTCAATATCACGATATCAACCAAAAACAGGGAAACTCCGCCCACGCAATTCAATTCAATTTTATTTCTATAGTGATTTTAACAATAGACAAAACGCCCTGAGATGACACGAGTAAGAAACCAATTCTCACATGTCTGAATAGTTTCGTCTGAGCTCTGTTCACGTGACTTCATGTTCTGTGAGCTCATGTAACTGAATATATGATCCACATCTGGCTGGCATTGTCCACTTCATCCACTGGGCTACAGCCTACTACACACATCTTCACTCTGAGCAGAGCGCTCGTAGCCGCTAACAGCATCTCACACACCTTCCTCGACCCTCCCCCACAAACACCACCACCGTCACCAGCAATCATCCAAAAAATCCTGGTTTCAATTAGAGCAGAAGCTACACAGAACACCTCATTAGTGTGTGTGTGTGTGTGTGTGTGTGAGGGAGGGAGGAAGGGAGAGCGAGATAGAGACTCACAGAGCTGAACGTGGGCAGCAGGTTGAGGGCGGGGCTCGCCTCCAGCGAGAAGGGATGGAAGTGCTTCAGGCCCACAGACGAGTGAACCTGGGGGAGAGGAGCTCGAACCAGGGCCGGCGACAAGCCACCCTGACACACACTACCTACAGAGAGAAAGAGAAAGAGAGAGAAAGAAAACGAGGGGAGGGGGACAGGGGGGTAGAGAGTAAGACATGGAGAGAGAGAGAAGAGAGAGAAAGTGAGGGAAAGCGGTAGTGAGAGACAGATGTTAAGACAGAGAGAGAGAGAGAGAGAGAGAGAGATTGAATGAAAGAAAGAAAAGCAAAAACAGAAGGAGAGAAAGAAAAAGAACGAGGTAGAGACGTAGAAGAAACAGAAATTGAGATGAGGAAGAACAGAGAGAGAAAAGGCATTAAAAAAAAAAATAAAGGAACAACAAGAGGAGAGGAAATTGAAAAATCAAGGGTGCACACGGGAAGGAAGACAGGATGAAGGACGAAAAGGAAAAGGAGTGTAGATGGAGCGGAAAAAGAAAGGAAAGAACGGACATGACAGAGAAGAGGGAGGCACACAGACGGAGAGAGACAATAAAAGAGAGCAGGACAGAGGGAAAAGAGGAAGAGACAGCGACAGGGAAACGAGGCGTAAACGCGGGACAGAGGAAGACAGACGGTTGATGGACAGAGCGAGAAAGAGCAGAACGGAAAGAGAAAGAAAAGAAACAGAGATGGAAGACAAACGGAGGGTGGTAGAGAGACAATAAGAGTGTGAGAGAGGAGAGAGAGAGAGCAGCACGAATGAATACCGGAAGAGACAGAAAGATACAGAGAGAGATGAAGAAACAATATTATAACATACATTTTATATATATATATAAATGTAATTATATATATATATATATATATATATATATATATATAATTCCAAGGTCTCGACTGGTCCAGCAGTCATATCTATACTGAGCAAGAGAGAGATGGAGAGTGTGCATGAATAATAAGAAACAGGTTTATTGCTGTCGTGTATATATACTGTTTGCTATATTACTATTATTATCCTGTAATAACTATTACCAGTTATTACAGCATTGTGTGCCACTTTTAATTGCGCTGGCAGCAGAGCTTGAAATGAAAACCCGCCCACCTGCCAAAAAGCGGGTAAAAATCTGGCACAGCAAGGGAAATCCTTCAATTTACCATCCAATTGCGGTGGCTAACTGCTATAAAGGAAGTGTTTTACAGGCAGTGCAGTGTATTTAAACATTCAGAACTAAAGAAACGTATCTACCAAGAAGATAAATCCACCTATAGCCATATTCTGATGGGATTACATTCTCTGAAATAGCGCATATTTCAGTCTGGCGATGGAGAAATTCAGATTTGCACAGTGTTATGACTGTTGGGCCTGCATCTGAAGCACAAAAGGTAATGATAATCATTAAACAAACATGGGGAACCCAAAATAAACACAAATATGTTGTGTCCCACTGTCTGAGGTCAGTTTGAGGGCAAGGAGAAAGGCAGAGATGGACAGATGAAGAGCAGGCACTACATTCACACTCGCGAATTAATGCCGCACTCACAGCTTTAGTTTCTACCTGCAATTAGTTCCCATTTTCTGTTTGACCCACGTATATGTCTCCTCGTTAAATGTGTATAGAGACGTTACGGAGAAAATCAGAGAATGATGCAACATGCACGTAGCACAATCACACACACATTACGGACAAATAATCCGGACACACACATTACGGACACACTACGGACAAATTTGGAAATTCCAGTCAACCTACATTGCATGTCTTTGGACTGGGGGAGGAAACCGGAGTACCCGGAGAAAACCCCTGAACCACGAGGAGAACATGGAAACTCCGCGTACACAGGGCGGAGGCAGAATTTGAACCGCCAACCCCGATGGTGTGAGGCAAACCTGCTAATCACTAAGCCACCGTGCCCCCTAGATACTATGGTTTCCCATCAAAACTAAAAAACACTGAACAGGCCACGCCCACAAGCACCAACAACAAGAGATAACCTGTCGCTTGTTAAAGTCCCCGTGAAGCGCCTCGAACCACGCAGCATTTCTCGATGTGTTGACGTAATTTCCACTGAAACAGGAAGTCAGGGCGGGACATAGCAAGTGGCTCCTCCCCCTTTTTAAATCGCCCATTCCGTTTAGCTTACCTCACAGCCCGGAAACTTAGAACTGTTGGGGGCAGGACACTTCAGATTCTAGGGAGCATTTGATTGGACGGAAAATCTGATGCGAAGCCGAAGTGCACAATGATGTCATCAAAATTGTCGGTCCGTATTGGTGCTAGAGAGAGACTGTAACATTTGGCTGCATACTGTATATCTTCTAAATGCGAGTTTTGTCATTGGTTTGGAGCACACTAGCATTATAGAGAACCTTTAGACTGACATATTCATACTAAAAGCCACAAAACTTCCATTTTGACTTTAACGTAAACATAAGGTGTGAAAGACGGGAAGAAGATGGAAGAACAGAAAGTAATATTTTTATTAGCAGTATTGCAGCATTGTCTACTAACCTGCGTATAAATCCCTGAAGGAAAACAAAGCAGTGGGAGAAGTTGAGACGGAGAGAGAAGGAGTCGAAACTGTCATGGACCAACAAATTTATCGCGACGCTACTCTTCTAAAATTCAGATGAAGGTGACGTGAGACACGACGAGAGCGATGAATTTGCATTACTCAACATGACATCATCAGGCATCGAAAAACTGCTTCGAATCATGTGAGGTCGGCCTGGCCAATCGGTGCTATCGGCTGCGTCTTTTGTCTTTTTCCCGCCTTGAGGCTTTACATGCGTATTTGTACACAGAGTTCAGGCACACAACGACCATTGTGCGTACGTTTTAATACCAATAACGTCACGTGCACGATCCATGAGCATCATAAACGTCATATCGGTGAGATGATTAGCTCTGTAGGTCGACTGCAGATCGTCTGTTCATGATCAGGAGGATGATAAATAATAAAGGCCAGATGTGGCGGTTTTGCTGTATTTGGAGCAATGAAAGGCACTTCTTCCAAAAGATGTGCGAGTATGGGAGAGGATCCAGCAACACAGTGATGTATAATATTAGGACAAATTGATATCTGGCAAAAATGCACCTCTTGCCATTGATTTCAATAAAAAGCAATGTGTTCATAGGCAACATCACAGTATTATCCATAAACATTGCACTGTGCTGTCTATTTAAAAAAAAAAACCCAAAAAAACAAGTTGTGCTTCGTTCATTCACTGTGATGTTAAGGAAAACTAAGGAGAAATGAATCATGGCGGACAGTTCACATTATGATATGGACAAAAATGCTAATGTTTTAAAATACTCTAAGCTGCGAAATACAGAACCTTAAAGCTACAGTTTGATTTCTTTTCACAACAATCCTGTAATAGTAACTCACAGGCAGAATTGGAGGGAAATTTGTTTGCATATATTATACGCCAGCTAAAATACACCACACCAAATATAGGCATGAAAGAAGTCTGACTATATGCTGACAGACAGGAGACTCGAGCCAATCGAGAGAGAGAGAGAGAGAGAGAGAGAGAGAGAGAGAGAGAGAGCAAGAAAGATAGCATGAGATTGTAAACAAACTGGAGTGAGAGACTAAAAGATTCCGACAGTATTTTTACAAGAGTAAAACAGATCTACTTTTTTTTTCTTGGTACAGACAGACAGTAGTGCATAAACGGAGGTGTATTAGATGGTGATATAGAATGAGAGTGAATTATTTGTGCTTTACCTAGCATGCTAATACTATCTAGCTCGAGCCTAACTACAGAACTACTGCAGGCTACAGAAAAAAAGTACACAGCTTATGTAATGAAATACACCGAGAACACAGCTCGAGTAGTAAAAATACACACGCTGGAAACCACCAGAGGTGATAGTTTTGTTTTCTACACTGTATTTTTACAGTGCTAGCTAGTGTTACTGACCTATATCTACTAGCGTCAGCTACCATAGCCTGTACAAAGCATGTGCATTTTATTTTGTGCGGTAAATTAGCTGCACAATAAAATGCAAATGTCACAGTTGATTTTCCTCAATTTCGATTCAATGTAGTAAGCTCTGTTTTCTTAGTAGCTCGTAGTGTAGCTACTGCGTTTTTTGGTGGTTTTTTTGGCTATAGCTTAGCTACTTCATGAGTAGCAACAGCAAACGACGTCGCTTTGTCCACTTTTATAGATAACAGTGTGTCGTGGAATGTCAGAAACCACAAGAAAGTGAGGTTAAGAGACAGAATATGCACACATGGTCAATTTCTCTTAGCTTACCTAATATCTTGGCTAATCAACTACAATTGAGGTTAATGGAAAGCTGTAGAAAACACCCCCACCCCCCATTGATATAAATCCTCCTTGAGACAACATTTCTATTCTAATATATTTTTAGATACCCCCACTATCCAGTGCACTTCATAATGCGGTGCTTAATGTCAGACGGCGAGACCGATGCCTGCGTCCTTATTAAGTGCACCAGACAAAAGCCGGTGCATTAAGCAAGCCGACGCAGCAGGAGGGACATATAGAGGGAGATGGAAAATAAAAGTCAATGCTTCGGTTTTATTATCGTAGGAAGGAGAGGCGTTAGAGTGGAGAATTATAAAAACCACCACCCGAAGTTTGTGTGTCCGGAATTAAAAGCTCACCGCCTCAGGATAAGAGCATTTCAGATCGTTTTTTTGAACAATTGAGACCAATAACAACTGGTACTAAAAGCAGCACATATCCTGTATTAAAATACACCAGTTCGAGATGGATTTCAAATATATAACACTTCAAATACTGCAAGCCATTAATGACAGGGGAATAAAGAAAAAAAAAGAAAAGGTTGTAAAAACGTTAAGAGTTTGTTGGCTTTGTTGGCTGAGCCGCGTGCCTGCACGCGAGCAGAGACACGCCTGAGGCCTGAAACACACCAGTTTCACAATGATGTTACATAATGCTGGGTCAGAAGTGTATCCCAGAACGCACACCTCGGGTAGTTCTGTAGAAAACAAAACCAAAAAGAGGAGGACAAGAGGCCAGGATTCTTCTCCGGGGAAACAACACGTGGTTGGAGCAATTTCTTTTGGCGTCCCATTAATTCTGGTCATCATTGATTAAAGCCCCTGGGAACCTAAATCAGCGTTCTGATGTTCTTATGTTGGCGTGCTCTCATGGAACACTTAATGTGGTATAAAGTAAAATAACTGTTGACTTTTCATCATCTGCATGAACTTTTTGTATAAAATGGGCAGGGCTAATGCTGGCTTAGCATTGCCTCAGCTCCACGCTCCATGCTATGTTGACCTCTAGAGTGTTTCCCAACCAGAAAAGATACCTAATAGAACCCTTTTTTGGAATCCATGTACTATTGATAATCCCATGAACCGTTAAAGAACCCTTTTTTATAAGAGTGTAGATTGGTATGTGTTCACCCTTAAAGGTCCAATGTACAGTATAACCATACAACACAGTGTTTCCCAATGAGAAGAGGTTTCATGCAGAACCCTTTGTGGATGCTTTATACTCTTGGTTATACAATGAATCATTAAAGAACCATTAAATAACCTTTTTTTTCTAAACATGTAGATTGGTATATGTTCACTTTTAGGGAAAAGGGTTCTTAAAGAGTTCTTTGGACATTCTTAGGAAATTTTGAACCTTTAAAGTTTCTTTGGTTGTCCCACTTGGTGAACCCTTAAATGTTCTATGTATAACTCTACCATACAGTGTTTTCCAATCAGAAAGGGTTCCTAGTAGATCTCTGGACAATCCAATGGACCCTTTAAGATCCAAGATCCAAGATCTCTTGACAATCCAATGGACCCTTTAAGAACTCTTGAAGAACAATTTTTTTAAGAGTGTAGGTTGGTACATTTTTTTTTTTAGGAGCAAAAAGGTTCCTTGTAGAACCATTTTTGCTAACTAAAAACACTTGATTATCCAATGAACCTTTAAATAATCCTTTAAGAAACATTTCTTCTTAGCAGGTTCTGAAGGGTAATTAAAAAATTTGAATGGTTCTTCAAGTGCCCCTCTGGAGGAACCCATAAAGGTTCTATGTAGACCCCTACAATATAGTGTTTCCCAATAAGAAAAGATTTCAAGTAGAACCATTTTTTCCCCTGAAAACTATGAATTCTTAATTATCCAATGAACCCATAAAGAACCTTTGAAGAACCATTTTTTGAAGACTGTATGTTTGTACATTTTTTGGGGAAAAAAAGGTTTCTGAAAGGTTCTTTGAAAGGGTTCCGAGTAGAACCCTTTTTGGTAGCTAAGAACTCTTGATTATCCAATTAACCCTCAAAGAGCCCTTGAAGAACCATTTTTTTCTAAGACTGAAGGTTGGTATACTGTATGTTCACTTTTTAAAAAAAATATGGTTCCTGAAGGGTTCTTCGGTTGTACCTCTGAGGGAACCCTTAAAGAGTCTATGCAGAACCCTACAATAGAGTTTTTATTTATATTTAACATTTCCTGACGATGAGAACAGAACATTAATATAGGATAGACATCAGAATTACAGAGTTCTTTTATAAGCCTCTTACTTTTACACAAACACACTTTGCTTTAGATATGGTTTCTAACATGGACCCTTGCAAAAATCCCATAACCAACAGGGTGTGTTATCTTGGACAACTAGTGTGTGTGTGTGTTGCAACCCCCATTTTATAAACTCCAACATGGCTGTTGGAGGAGAGCCATTTGGATTAAGGGCTGCATGGCTTATTAACTTGAGCAGAAAGCTGGGTCGTTATGGTGGGATTCTGACACCATGCCCATTGCATGAGACTGTCTTTTACAACGTTGTTTTTTTTTTTCCCACCAAGTCATAATGTGGAAAACGTCCGGCCGGCTTTAGCCGTGCTGTAAATCTGCACTTCTATTGCGTGCTTCTCTCAGGACGAGTACACTAAACCCTCAGGAACTCGTCGCCAGGGAACGAACGCTGTCCAGAAAACACACTTCGTCCTGAACAGCTTAACTTCAGGACGTGGCTAAAAACACACTCGGGATTCCCCTGCACTTCTGAGAAAGAGGGTTTGGGCTCGATCGGTGATGGTGTGCTTAAAGTGAAGTGGACGTCGTGTGGTCTGGCCGAGTGAGTAATGACAGACCACACAGCAGGGACGTATACGAATACTTCAACCCGAATCAGCTCATGTGGCTAACGACAACTGGAAACTAGGACAGTAATTAGCATGAGTACATTTATATAATTCTAACAAGTCCTGAAAAGCTTTAAACAGCTGTGGTTAGCAGCAGCATCATGTGTAATTCAATTTGCAAGATGATCCAATGTAAGAAAAAGATATTTAAAACAGCCAGTGGTTGCCATGGTTACCCTGATACCCTAACATTTGGCTAGTGCGATACCATTATACAAACTACACAGCTAGCTATAGAACATATGTAATGCCATTCTAATGAGATGTCTTCATGCTGAAAATAACATTTCTGACAGAAAATCACTTAAGAGTCTATAAGAGGCCACACGTTATTTACTGTGACTGACATTCACAAAGGCCACACCTCTTCACTAGGTCTTACTGATATACAGGCCACGCCTCCTTTACTGCAACTGACATTCACAAAGGCCACACCTCTTCACTAGGTCTTACTGATATACAGGCCACGCCTCCTTTACTGCAACTGACATTCACAAAGGCCACACCTCTTCACGAGGACTTACTGGCATACAGGCCACGCCTCCTTTACTGCAACTGACATTCACAAAGGCCACACCTCTTCACAAGGACCTATTGGCATACAGGCCACACCTCCTTTACTGCAACTGACATTCACAAAGGCCACACCTCTTCATAAAGACTTACTTGCATACAGGCCACGCCTCCTTTGCTGCAACTGACATTCACAAAGGCCACACCTCTTCATAAAGACTTACTTGCATACAGGCCACGCCTCCTTTGCTGCAACTGACATTCACAAAGGCCACACCTCTTCACTAGGACTTACTGGCATACAGGCCACGCCTCCTTTACTGCAATTGGCCATAAAATTTGTGTTGAAAAATATTTTTTATACAATACACGCTGATTTGAAGCAGTGAGTCAGTGAAAAACATAACCTCATATTAGAAATGATGCCATAAAGTCGCAATGGAATTTAGGAAAGTGTTTTTGTTTCAAACTCAGTCCTCCCTTTTTTTTTCTTACAGATGTGTACAGTCACACCCCAGTGGAATTGAACCAAATCCAGAGGTGATTGCAGAACTCAGTGTACCGGGGGGGGTGGGGGGGGAGAGAGCTTCACGCAGGCTTAACACACACCCTGACTCTCTGCCTTTGGGAAACAGACGCTACATCCATCACTAAAACCCCGCTCACTGTCACAGCTCCTGCCCTGTCCTTGATGCATTAGTCTAATGTGCGTTTTTGGCTGTGAGAAAGAACACGAGCGAGAATTTTGCTCTTGCTCAAACTCCCATCTCGTCTCTCGGATGTGTCGATCATAATAAGATGTGAAAAGAAAATGATGTCTGCGGGGACGAAAATGACACCTTCGTAATAGATGCACGTCCGCAGCGCTAACTGTGGAATTTGAAGCCTTACACTTACACACATTACACACACTCTCACACACACAATACACACAGTAATGCAAGTAGAGCAGGGAAAAACAAGTGTTAGTCTCTCGGCTAGCATTAGCATAACGTGACGCATTACGCACTCTTAGTAAATGCATTCTGAAGCACTTCCCATTTGAAAAGTCCACACAATTAAGGTTTTTAAGAAGTGCTGCTGAAAGAGTTCATTATCTGAGACTCATGTTTCAGGATTTTGAATTTCTCTTTGCTTTTACACTCTGCTCAACAACGGAAAAAAAATCCTATTTGTAAGAATGGCATACTTAAATGTTCTACATGTACAATGAGTTTTTCCCACCTCTAAATGTATTCTGATTTTTCATTACATCACTATGCTCATGGGCGAGAAAAATAATATTAACTCACGGTGTCATATCTTTTTAATCAAATTCTGATGGACACCACAACCGTGTTATTGCATTTCCACCTGAATACTCAGCCATACTTGGAAAGAATAATGCTTTTCCTTTTCACAATCTCAATTTCAATACCGATTCAGTGTGACTGATGTGCAGAAACGTCTTGTTGATGAGAGAGATCAGAAAAAGCTTCAGCACTCTGGTCAAATAACCACTCTTTACAGCCGTGGTGAGCAGAAAAGCATCTCAGAATGCACAGCAAGTTTAACCATGAGGCAGATGATCTACAGCAGGACAAGGCCACTACAGGTTCCACATCAGGTTCCATTCCTGTCAGCCAAGAAAAAGAGACTTTTACACTTTTAAAACTGACACGTTTCAGTGAGTCAAGGCAAACGGCTCAGCTCAACGATATGAGTCGACTCTTCCGGCTCTCAAACAGATCCGTGCTGAGCTAGCTAAAGTCACTGATCTTTACCGCGATATATACGGAGAAGCCTGCAGTTTTTCAAAATTACCACAGATTTTCTGCAGATTTGGTCCAAGACGTGTCATGTGATGTCATCACGACGCGCGTTCATCCAAAGCCCTCTTCGTTTTCTGTGCGTCGAACACGAGTATGGCTAAAAAGCCTCATTTACCAACAAACATCACTGCCGCTAAAAAAAATAATAAAAATTCACAAAAAAACCCCGCAAGTTGCATCACAAATTTTGACAAAATCAAGCGTTTTTTGGCGATAAAAAACCCTGTGAAATCCGTGAAACGAGCTGAAATTTATACACTAACAAATTGAGATCAAAGATCATAGGTTTCACTGGATGTTTTGCACTTGCCGAGACATTAGAGATTCGTGCATATAGACTACTGATACATTTGCAGCCAAAGCATCACAAGACTCCAAAAAAGTCGATCTTCGGCTCCCGACGATCACCTAAAAGAGCCGAATCAAAGAGTCAACTCATTCCCAAACGACACGTCCCCAAAGAATCAGAGTTGACTCATTCGCAAATGACACGTCGCTATTCAACCGCTCAAAAATGGAAGCTATTCCACAGTCTCATTTATTCCTGTGAGTAACTACTATACGGTTAAACCACGCTTGCACAGTGACCCTTAGAACCTGACTACAACTATCTCATTTCAGATTTACACACACACACACACACACACACAGAGACGAGCACCTTGTAGCTGACTGCAGGTGTTCACTTTACTCTCTGCTCTGTTCTTAGTCATTAGATGCACACGATGCTATGTTTAAACGCTATTAGCACCGACCACAGAATCCCACAGGGAGCCGGTTCATACACACCTCGGCACCGTAACTGCGCTCCCAGCCCCGAGCGCTGATCCAGATAAGACGACCATGCCCGCAGCATGAGATCATTTCAGCACGGATCATTTCTTGTACAGGATTATTTTTAAGGGCCTGCGGGTAAACTTTTTTTGTTTTGTTTGCACCGATAACAGTGACGGGAGGGGTTTCAAGGAACGACTGCGTGTTATGAAACACGATTCAACACATTCATGGAAGTACAGCTGTTTAAAGAGTGTGTACTAAACATCATGTCTTTCCTAAGATACCAGGAATAATCGCATCACAAAAGAGCAATATCAATATCAATAGCTAATGTGTATAGAGGAACATGTACAGTAGTCGAGCAGGATTTTTATTTTTCTTTGAAAGGAATACAGCTTTTTTTTTTTTTTTTTTTAAACCTGATCTTTATCCATTGTATAATAATAATCACTGTACTGAGAACCAAAGAATCAGAAATAATCTCATGTATTTATGCAAAACTCACTTATAAGACAAATTTTACGAGTAGTTGTTGAAGTCTGTCAATAAATATAGACATTTGCCATTACAGAACTGAAATTCAAAGCTACAACCATTATACTTTAACAATTAAACCTAACTATTAGACATTCCAAGAACCTTTCCCAAACGTTCCCATAACGTTATTTTTAGGTTACTGTAACATTATTTCTGAGAACGTTCAATGTGCAAAGTTTATGGCAATTTTATGGTTATAAAAATGGTCTACAAAATGTACTAGGTACATTCCAGGGTTTTTTTTTTTTTTTTTTTTAATGATTATTATTATTTTATTATTATTCTTATTGTTATTATGATGTAAACATTCACCTTGGGTTGCGGGAACCTCGTTTTAAAACCGTTTTCAGAATGTTCATGGACAGATACGAGAGAACGTCTTACAAATGTTGATAACGCAATGAAACGTATTCTTCCCTCTGAAAAACAAGTAGCATCTTTTTATACAGATTTAGACGTTTTCTTTACACATTTCCGTCTGTTTCCGTTCGCACCACAGCTGATTATTTACAAAGCTGATACTGGAGACTCCTTCCATAAATGTTAAACAAATGTCTCGTCACAGAAAAGAACAAAACTTTTGTTTCTTTGTTAAATAACAACACATTTTTAACCATTAGTGATTAGCCATAGATTATGTGGAGCGTACGCTATACAAGTCCTTTTGAGCATGTTGTTACTCTAGACACAATAACGTATTATTATTATTATTATTATTATTATTATTATTATTATTATAAAAATGTTTATTGACTCCCTTAACAAGTGTCCTTAGACTTCCATTATAGCTGAGTTTCAAGCAATCTAGTTCTCTATTCTTTTTAATCAATGCAAGGACACGTGTCCGATCGTTGTCCATGCTAATCTCATATACGATATGCTAATTCTGGGGAAAATAATCAAACACTGGAGTACTCAAATATTCGAACTGGAATTATGGGCGTGGTCAAAACACAAGGCAGCTGTCTTGAGGCATCGGCTACATAGGAACCTTTAAGAAAATGGTTTGAAGCAGGCTTCAATGTTAGCAAGATACTGACACCATATGCTAACAGGCACTATTGGTAATGGTGCGTTCAAGTCATGACGGAAAGATCGTATTTACGAGTCGAACGCACGTGAACGCCAGCGCAAAGTCGTAATTACGAGTGGGGAAACTCTGGAATTTTCTTTCAGCTCAGAGTTTCCGAGTTGGGGGCGTGTCGGTAAGAAAACACAGAGGAATCGATGGATGCGGCGTCTGTAGCTGATGGTAAATTTGTTGAAATTGAATGTTTACACGTCTCTTAAAGTTTAAAGCGGATTCATAAATTGATTAAAAACATTTTTTTAAAAAAGCTAAACAGATCTGATGCATGTTCTTTGTTCTTCATTTTCTAGAAGTAGAGTTAAAAAAAACCTTTCTGTATTTTTTTGTAGTTAATTAAGAGAAGGTATATCGCCATCTCGCTCTGACTAAGTAACTTGAATGCACCTGACATCATAAGTACGATTTCCTAACTCGTAAATACGAACTTCCCAGGAGGACTTGAACGAACAGTAACGATACATCAGTTAGGCTTGATTGAATAATAATAATAATAATAATAATAATAATAATAATAATAATAATAATAATAATAATATTAAGCAGAAGAATAAGAACTGTATTTATAGAGAATTTTCATAAATGTGGTGGCTCAAAGTGCTGCAAAAATTGAGCAATAAATATTATATGATAAAAAAGTAATATAATAGAATTCACAAGGATGAAATAAAAGATGGAGTAAAAACATGAAGAATATATAAGTACAAAAATAAGCATAAGGAGATTAAAAAAAAAAAAAAACTACTCAAATATAATGTAAAATTGAATACATAAAAATAGAATACTTTTTAAAAAAAAATTTTTTTTAAAAACCAAATAAAATGATGATCGAGATCGCGAGTTCAAATCCCGATAGTGGCACAGCCGTCCATGTCTGTGCTCCGTGGGTAGGAGGGGCCATACTCTCTCCCCTGTCAATCACAGCAACACTAGCCAATCATGGTGGTCTGTGAGCTCAAGTATGCGTAAGAGGGCAGATAGAGCTTTTCTCCGAGTGTGTTTGCTTGGCTTCACGTGTCTCAGAGGTAGCTGACGTGTAACGTGTTCGCCTTCGCCGTCCCCGGCCGGTTGCTGTCGTATGATAAGTGAGTGTGAATTGGCAAATGACCAAAATGGACCAAAACTTATACCTATACAAAAATTGCTCTTATACGCACAGGATTATGGGACGTGCAGGACAGCGAAGGATCGGCGTAGACAGCCTTGAAAAAATTCCCAGTGAGTGGACAACGTTTGCTATATTTTCAGACACGACGTATACAAGCATATAACTCCGCCTTCCAACTTTCAGAAAGCCACACCTCCTAAATCTACTGCTCATGTAAGCAATGTACTGCTGGCTTCAAGAGTCTTCCAGATAACTGTGTGAGACAGGTCTGATACACTGAGCAAGTTTGCAGTGCTAAACTGGAGGCTATACACTTTATTACACTTTATATACACCTTTATTTGTTAGCAACATTAGCTTTGAAATAAAAAGAGCAAACTTGAGACTCCAGACATGTTTTGGCTGATGGACTGCATTTGTTTTGTTTGCAGCCCTTTCCTTAACAGCACTTGTACTTTTAATGACACTCAGTTCTGGATAATGACAAATAAATCAAAATGCATTCATAAAATAATAATGTTTTGAGTTAATAAATGAAAACAAGAAGCACCATGCAAGCACACAAATCTCCAGATTTCCACTGAGTCTGAAACGCACAGCTGTTAAGTGATGGACGAGACGGGGTGTGTGTGTGTGTGTGTGTGTGTGTGTGTGTATATTGTTCTCACTTACCCAGAAACATGCTGCTCTCCATAATCCGTTATGCGCGCAGCTCTCCGGCTTGGTCGCGTGCTGGAGACGCCGACGGACGCTCCATGCTCTCAGCACGCGCGCGTGTGTATGTGTGTGTGTGTGTGTGTGTGAGTGTGTGTTTGTGTGAGTGTGTGTGTGTGTGTGTCAGAGAGAGAGACGGTGCTCTGTAGGAGAGACAGAGCGCGTGTGTGGTTTAACCGCCGCACGCGCTGCCACAACACCGTCTTGTCCCTCCTCCGTCAATCTCTCTCTCTCTGTGTCTCTCTCTCTCTTTCTCTCACACTCTCTCACTGTCTCTCTCTCACTTTCTCTCACTCTCTCTCTCTCTCTCTCTCTCTGTCTCTCTCTCTCTCTCTCTCTCTCTCTCTCTCTCTCTCTCTCTCTCTCTCTC
>JANDJT010000131.1:18264274-18274837 GCA_024331685.1 Stegophilus panzeri | reverse complement strand
CCAAGGCCATCGCAGCAACCGTAGTCCCAGCAACCACAGCGAGAATGTCCATGTGGAATTGAGGTCCAAAACCATTTGCATGGTACTTCAAGCGGTACCTTCCTCAGCAATCTCCAGGCTGCACTACTTGGAGTCATCCACAGTGGCAGAATGTAGCCTCCGGTTTATGAGAGCTCCATCCAGAGGTAGATCCGTTACAGTTTTTACATGAAGTCTGTTTTGTTGAACTTCTCCACTGTTCACTAATGAAGACTTGAGTGCAAAACTGTTTGTGCTAATTGCAGTGCAGAGGCTACAATAGCAGTTGTAGTCCTGGCCATCATAGCATGAATTGAGGTCCAAAGCCATCTTTATGGTTTTTATGTGACACCATCCTCAGCAATCTCAGTGATCTTTAGGCTGCACCATGTGGGGCCATACTCAGCAGCAGCATGTGACTTCCAATTGATGAGAACTCCAACCGGAAGTAGGGCATCAGGATGGATCAGGCATGTCCGGAGAGCAGAAGGGGTCAGTATCACTGGTATCTCAGGAGTATCATGTGTAGCTTGTCAGAAAGAGACATGGAGAGAGAGGGAAAGAGTGGGAGAGATTATTAGGTACGCTTATTGCCCCGTAATGGTCCCGTAACTATATTTCCTATATTTATTCCATATGTTAGTATCAGGTCAAGAGTGTGACCACCCTTATGAATGGGTCCTATTACATTCTGATTGACCCTTCCACTGAATCTAGAATAGACACAACAGCTGTTCTCAGTGGGTCTGCCTGGTTATCAAAATGAATATTAAAGTCACCAACAATTAAAGCTTTGTCTAGAGAAACAACCAGGTTTGAGATCAAATCTGCAAACTCACCAAGTAATTCGGAATATGGTCCCGGGGGGGTCTGTAAATGATAATCCTTTCGAAGCCCCCTACATGATGGGCACTGATAGGAGTCCAGTGAGCGGCCAACTTCAACTACACTGTGTTTCAATGGGAGCAAAGATTACTCCTCATTGGACAACAGGCTTTTGGTAAATGGACTGCACTTATATAGCGCTTTTATCCAAAGTGCTTTACACTGGTTCTCATTCACCCATTCACACACACACTCACACACCAATGGTAGCAGAGCTGCCATGCAAGGCGCTAGCTTGCCATCGGCAGCAACTTTGGGTTCAGCGTCTTGCCCAAGGACACTTCGGTATGTGGAGTCATGTGGGAAGGGAACCGAACCGCCAACCCTACGATTAGTGGACAACCCGCTCTACCACCTGAACCACAGCCGCCTGACTTTTAATACGTCATTTTGAGATTGACAAGAGACTAAGAAGGCCAGACCAACTGCTGAAACAAATAATACAAAACACACATAGATATATCGCGATACTATATACTTCAATATCAGATGCGTGTGCTTCCCCTTTTTTAAACACCACCAGCCGCTACTGATGCTGATACACTTCAAGTCATTTGAATTTAAAGAGCTTGGATGTTAAAGCACTTTAACACTTCACATCTAATGTGTAGAATTGAGAAAATCTTCATTCAAATGTTGCCTTTTGGCACTGAAATCATGGCTCTGTCTCGCACACGTACAACGAACTGAACGCTCCCTTGACTCTTTGTTGCATGCTAGTCTGAACGTGAAGTACGTCGCTTCAGTTTCACGTTTTCAAGAACTATACGAGGTTAACGTAGCATCAGATTCAGGTGGGAGGTGTGGCCTCCTAAAGTTTGAAGGTGGAATTAATAAGAGTGCATGGTATAAATGGTACAGAGCAAAAAGACTGCGATGTTTTGTTTTTCTAAATCGCTAGCCTTAAGCTTTCATTACCTGTTAGCATTATTAGCATTGTATTTCAAGTTGACACCAAGCAAACTTTAACCTCTCTCTGTCTCCGTCACTCCATCACTGTTCTTCAAGAACAGAACCTGCCTCAACCACAAAACAGCAAATCCCTACAACGTCCCCAAACACCATGAACGGATACTGCAGACGCGCGTGCGTGTGTGTGTGTGTGTGTGTGTGTGTGTGTGTGTCCAGACTCCTTTTGACTGGCTGCTTGTCTCTGCTTAGATCTCCTCCATTGCTTCGATATAATACAGCTGAAGGTCAGGAGGAATTGACCGCTACAAAGCTGGCCCACACCTTTCGACTGCAAATGAGAGGCTTAGCCAAAGGAGAAGTTGGCCACATAGCACGTGCATGCGCACACACACACACACACACACACACACACACACACACACACACCAACAGAGTGAGAGAAGTAGACAGAAAAGTGCATTTCATTTATGATTAGAATATTATCCAAAAGGGAAAAAAGTCCTCACTGTCTCGGGGATTTAGATCTTTGGACGAGATCGGATCGGATTTTCCGTTCCAGTCGAAAGACTGTGAACACTTCCCATGAACACTTGTGATGACAGACACAACACAGATCACACGTCAACACTAGACACAAACTGAATTAACCTTTATGTTCTGTTAAGGTCAAAAAAACCCATTTTATATTTAATGTTATTTTTGGAACGTTCCAGCCTAACCCTCTTAGAACCATTTGAATATTTACTGAACGTTTGAATAACATTCTCTGTTAGCTAGGTATTTGCTCACGTTGTTAAGTTTGTCATTCTACTTTGACGTTTATGAGCGAATATTCCGCAGGTTCTATAACGGGTTATGCTGTGTCGTTCAAATAACAGTGCTTGTGAAGCAAACCGTTATTACAACATATGTTTTAGAACGTTGCAGGAACATTACAACCCTAACCATCTTAGAGCCTAGTCAATATTTACTTCATGTTCTAATAGCCAGGTATTTGCTTAAGACAGACAACAGTCTTCAACAGCTTCTAAGAGGGTTAGCTTGTAACATTCCAATAAACAATGTTCCTGCAACACTTGACAAAGTTATTAGAATGTTGCTCACACGATGTTTCCAGTTAGATAACAACAATCGTTCTGGTAATGTTAGTCTAAACGTTCTCACTAATCTGAAAGAAAAATGTAACTTCAAAATGTTCAGGTTGTACATCTTTTTAAATAACCAGTTTTGTAACATAGTCTTTGCAAACTTACCAATACGGTCCCCTCCGAAACTTTTGGAAGGGCAAGGCCAATACATTTGTTTTTGCTGTAGATGCTGCAAAACTATGTCAAAAGGATAAGCCAACATGAAGATCAGAGAGCTGTCTATGGGAGAAAAGCAAGCCATTTTGGAGCGGAGAAAAGATGGAAAATCAATCAGAGGCATTGCAGAAACATTAGGCATAGCCAATACAACAATTTGGAATGTCCTGAAAAAGAAAGAAAGAATCCAATGGTGTACTGAGCAACAGAAACAGAATGGGTCGGCCAAGGAAAACAACAACAGCTGATGACACAAACATTGTGAGAGCTGTGAAGAAAAACCCCAAAACAACAGTCAGTGACATCACCAACATTCCCCACAGGGCAGGGGTATCACAAGGTATCACAATCCACAAACCAAGATTAACCTCTACCAAAGTGATGGAAAGGCCAAAGTGTGGAGAAAAGAAGGATCTGCTCAGCTCATCTGTGAAACATGGTGGAGATAGTGTCATGGCTTGGGCTTGCATGGCTATAATTTGAGGCAGAAATGTAGATTTTTCGGTCAGACAGACATCCGTTATTTGTTAGCTCCATTAGCCACAAGTGCAAAAGTTGGACACCAAACCAGTCTTGGCTGATCAAATCCATTAGAGGTACAAGGCTGAGATGACAAGGCTACTTGTCAACATTGCTGTACTCCTGTTTCCAGTTAACCCCGATTTCTTCAGCATTTTCCCACAATCCCCTGTTCCTCCATCACCAGAAGCTCTTTGAGTAAATCTATTCATTCCATATCTGCGGTAGCAGAGGCTCTCAGAGTGGACGGCGCTCCTCTCCTGCTGGCCAAATGTGTTTTTTAACCTTGACTCGGAGGTGTCAGCGCCGAGAAGGTGCATTATTTGTCACCGCGGATAGCGTTTAACGCGCCGCCGTCCCCGCAGGAGTGCGGCCTGGGAAACTTCATTAATCTTTCTGTCACTTCCACGGCACTTTTCATTAGTTACGGCGGCTATCTGATCAACAGGCGATGGCTGCATGTGTGTGAGCAGGTGTTTGTGTGAGGTTAGGGAAAGATGCACAGCTTTTCCACGAAGTCTGTGTTGCTATAATGGAATATGCAAAGAGGTAACACACACACACACACACACACCACACGCGCACGCAGCTTGAGACCTCGATCCTGTCATGCCTTTTGATTCACCCTCTTTACTCAGTTTCCTTTCTATCTTTAATGTCAAAATGCTGACACGTAAATGCATTTTAATAACTTTAATATCAAAATCCACTTAAAATTGCTTTTCTATGTTCCCAGTAGAATTGATTTTAACTGCAGAACCTCAGACTGATGATGTGAAGCGCAAGGCCATGCGGAAAAATCTCCAGTATTCCAAAAACCGATTTTCTGATAGCCAACTTACTTCATTTGAGACATTTATATAACTACACACTGGAAATCAAACATCATATGGTGTATTTTCACTGACCTATTTTCACTGGCTAATTTTAGCCAGCATTCGCTAATTACCAGTTGTGGTTTCAGTTAATATTAGTTAGCACGCTGATAATAGCTCATGGTGCTAGCTACCTAACATCTCACATTAGATTATTTATGTCATTCAGTCATAATTAAACATCAACTATAAACCTTTGAAAAAATTTCAACAGTTGACCTTCACTACCAAATATTTCCCCAATAATACATTATTTTAATGAACTTAGCTGACGTTAGCTAACTCCATGTTGGCTCAGAGTTCATATTACTTAGCATGGAAACAATACTTAACTAGTGGTCTCTGTTATTTAGATTGCTAACATTTCATATTACTAGTTTTATGTAATATCTAACAAATATTATGTAACAACATCAAACCTTGTATAAGATGTCAACTTTTATTTATAGCTACCTCACTAGCTAACTTAGCTGACATTAGCTAACTACAGTTAACTAGCTAGAGTGAGCTACTTGTTTGTGTTAGTTAGTTCGCTAACTGTTCACAGGTTTAAGTAATGTGAAAAATAATTATGTAACGACAGCAAACCTTCTACAAAGTTTACATTTTCACCTCATGATAATTTTAGCAAACTCACCAGTTAACTAAGCTGAAATTAGCTAGAGTCTAGATAGTTAAGAGTCTAATATTAGCTACAGTTAGCTACATGAACAACAGAATACTGTATCTTTGGAAAATAAAATCTCTAAAATGCCAACAGTTTTTTTTTTTTTTTTTTTTTTTTTTTTTTTTTTCCAGTTACATGCTTTTACTTAATGATAAATTCTTTCTTTTACCTAACTTAGCTGATGTTAGATAACTACAAGTTAGGGTTTTGGTTAATATTAGCTAGCATGGCAATAATAGTTAGCTAGTGGTTCATGTTCGTTAGCTAGCAAACAGCTCACTTTTGTAAAGTTGATGTAATTTGAGACGTACCTATGTAACCTCAGCAAACCTTTGATAAAACTTAAACTTTTACCTAATGATAAAATTAGCTACTTCACCAACTGACTTAGCTAATATTAGCTACAAGTTAGGGTCTCAGTTAAAAGTATCTAGCTAACAGCACACTACAGTCAGGTTTATGTGATTTGTAATATAATTGTGCAACACAGCAAACCTTCTGCAACATTTCAACAGTTTGTTTTCGATAACAGACTATTGCTAAATGATTTTACCTAATGTAGATGATGTTTGCTAACTACAAGTTGGGATTGTTGGGAATATTACTTAGCTACTGTAGCTAATGACAGTTTGCTATTGGTTCGTGTTAGTTAGCTAGAAAACATGCCTAAACGTAGCTCATGTTATATGAAAAATAATTCCAAGTCACACTATGTCTCTTCACGGACAAACTTTCACTGAATTTTATTTGTAGCTATCTCATCAGCTCAACGTTTTTGCATGCGAGCTAACTTTCCTAACACTAGTTAACTTCGAGTTGGTTTGCTTTATGTTAGCACATGTATGATAATGTAGCCAGACAGCTGAGCCCAAACGCTAGTTAAGTTTATTCACAAATTGTATATAATGTTAATAATTCAGTGTTAATGATTACAGCATGTTTTTAAGGTCGATATCTAAACTGTCATCCACATTCATTTAGAGACAATTAAAAGTTAACGACGAGACAAACACTGAATATTATTGAAACATTTCCGTTGTGTCTCCATTGTAATGCGTGAAAAACGTTCTTGCATGCACTCGCCTTCACTCACTCACCTTCTTGCTGAATTTGATCGTTTACCAACCATGACGTCTTCATAGACGTCACTCAGTAGAATTTCTGATTTCTCTCTCTCTCTCTCTCTCTCTCTCTCTCTCTCTCTCACATACACACACAACTACATAGACATGAGGTTTTTCTCTCTAAATCTAACCATGCATAAAGAAAATGTGGGTTTCCTGTTGCTTGGAAATTAACAGAAATTAGCACAGCATCATACAGAAAAATTGCCTGATTCTGTCCCGCTGTGGGAGAATTAACATGCGTGTTAGGAATAAAATTCGGAGAATAAAATATGTGTGCATAAAATGGAGCGCCTGTATAATAATTACGGTTCCCTTGGTCGTTAGATTCCCATTTATTCTGAGTAGTTATTCCCAAACAAGTTTCATTATCATTCACAGTACTTCACGCATACACAGAGCTGCTAGTTGATTAGCTATATTGATCTAGTATCTAATAAACTGGCAACTCAGCGTACACCCAGTGATAAATAAAGGCAGAATCAGTTTCGGAAAAAGAATTAAAGCACCAGCGTGACTCTGACCAGAGTGGAGAAGAGAAAAGCAATTTTCCAGCTCATGGCTCGCTGTATAACACACTGCGCACCTACTGCTATTAGAAATACTAATTTCCATCAATGCAGCTTCGCGCTATTATACTGCGTTACAGTGTAAAATGTTACCTTTTTACATTTCGTATAATTAAATAAATATACTCACTATGGAGCCTTCCTTCGCCGCTGGTGCTCGTCTGACATTTTAGCACGATTTGCGCAATTTCCAGATCAGCTGTGTTTTCGGACTACAGTGACACCGATTTTACAGTGAGTGCATGTTTAACTGTGTAATTTCACTATAGCTGTATTGTAGCAACCAGATTTGCTGTTAAAGAAATATAATCAACAAACGTATTTTATTCCTCTTACACCAAAGTAATCTGCAAACAATTCTATTTTTAAAAAATGTATTAAAGAATGACACGTTGTAGATTTTATCCATTTATAGTTGCATTTAGTGGTTAGCACGTTTGCCTCGCACCTCCTGGGTTGGGGGTTCGAATCCTGCCTCTGCTCGGAGTTTGCATGCTCTCCACATGCTTCGGGGGTTTCCTCCGGGTACACTGGTTTCATCCCCCAGTCCAAAGACATTCGGTGTAGACTGATTGGCATTTCCAGAATTGTCCGTAGTGTGTGAAGGTGCGTGCGATTGTGCCCTGCGATGGGTTGGCACCCTGTCCGAGGTATCCCCCGCCTTGTGCCTCGAGTTCCCTGGGCTCCAGACTCCCTGTAAAGGATAAGCGGTACGGAAAATATATGGATGGATGGATGGATGGATAGTTGCATTTAATACTATGGAACATTCGCAAAACAATTCAGTTCCTATTATGACTTACATTATAGTCATTCCCTCACCAGACTGTATTTTTTTTTTCTCTTTTTAATTTGTCAGAGCACTGACACTGGAGACTCCTTCCAAAAACGTTTCCTTACAGAAATCTGTACATTTGTTTGTTTGATTTTCTATTCAAAATGCTTACGGGATCAGCAATTTGCTTGAAAAAAAAAAACTACAGTATTGGTTTTTTATTTGATAAATATATATTATAAGGAAATATCTTTAAGGTTATGTTTCTATGTTACTAGTAGCTACTGGGGTTAATTTATCGATTTTAAACTTAAATTTTCTAAAATGTATGAATGGGAGCAAATCTTCTAATGTTTCCTATGTCCAAGTGGAGTCATCTTACTGTATCTCCAGTCCCCTCTGAAACTATTGGAACGACGAGGCCAGTTCATTTGTTTTTGCTGTAGACTCAAAACATTTGGGTTGGAGATCAAAACATGAATATGAGAAGAGGGTTGGAATTTCAGCTTTTATTTCCTGGTGTTTATATGTAGACGTGTTAGATGACATAGACCGTAGCACATTCTGTATCAGACCACCCGATTTGTAGGCGAGCAAAAATATTGGAACATGTGACTAACAGGTGTTTCTTTTTACCCAGGTGTGTCCTGTTAGATAGATTGTTTAAACAATAAAAAGCTCAGAACATCTGTTCCTTGTTTTAGCCTTCTGTTTCATTTGCGAAGACTGCATTTATTGTTAAAAAGGATAAGCCAACATGAAGATCAAAGAGCTGTCTATGGGAGAAAAACAAGACATTTTGAAGCTGAGAAAAGAGGGGAAATGAATCAGAGGCATTGCACAAATATTGGGCATTAGGAAAACAACAACAGCTAATGACAGTAATATTGTGAAGAAAAACCCCAAAAACAACAGTCAGTGACATCACCAAAAACCACCACAGGGCAGCGATGAAGGTATCACAATCCACTGCTTGAAGAAGACTTCGAGAGCAGAAATACAGAGGCCTTACCATGAGATGCAAACCACTCCTCACCAGTAAGATTCGCTCTCAATAGTTTCAGCTTGGACTGTATAAGAAAATTCCATATGAGCGACTTAATTTTGTGATATTCACTACTTCAGTTAGCCAAGTGCAGTTAGTTCCCAATGTTCAGTGTAATAATAGTGTCATTTAGCCATAGGGGCTCTTTTCTTAATAAATTACCACCGAATCTGAGGTCAGTTTTGCTGTTTGGAATGGCTTTGTGTTGTTTCTATGGTCACTTTACTTTTACTCTCTGTATATAAAAGACTTAATGGCTAATGATAGCTAGCTAAATTGTGCCTCAGTCATTAGCTTATGCTCAATGTTTCCCAGTTTCCTAGCAACCATTTTGTAACACTTTAAATCTGTTCAAATGATGGATGTATTATATGTGTAATTTCTTGCACGTATACTGTATCTAGTGCTTCGTATATTCATATCCTATTACGTTTTCTTGTCATTTTCGTCTACACTTCTTGACATTTTTAGCAGATTACAATCAGGTACGTGGTCTTTTTGGGGTCGGACTACAATGAAGCTGATTTTAAAATGACTGCGAGTTCAACAAGGCATTAATCGGAACTCGATTGATAGAGATTATAACTCTGAAGTAACGCTACACAATGAGATGTCGAACTATGTGCAATCAGCCGCCGTGGTGCTTTTAATAAAAGCACACTTTGTTTCCCTCTGTGCCTCTGAAGATCTTTGATGGATTGAGTTTCTGTTTGTGGAAAATCTTCCCAAGCACTTTATCTGCAGCTATCAGTGCACTAATGCAGCGCAGGCCTGTCAGGCTCCAGCAATCAAGCTCTTTTCCAGCCTGGGACCTAATGTGCTTCTACCTCTTTCTCTCTGCTTTTCTCTCCCACACACTGAAACACAAACACATTCGCTCTATCTCTCTTTCTCTCACTCACAGTTTTATCTGCTTGAACAGCTTGTAAAGAAGAGCAGTGGTGGGAAAACAGGGATGTTATTGATCCCTGGTTTGAGGCCGATTTCAGTTAAAAGGCAGAGCGTATGATTTTATCGCGTTGAAAGCTTAGAGTCTCGGATATACAGTATGAAAAATCAGGCTCAGGTCAAATAGTATCCTGGATGAACTAATAGTGAACTTTTATCACCTTACAGTTAATCTATATTTATCTCATTTACTTGCATGTATCTAGTCCACTGTTGTGTTTTCAGTAACTGGTTAATCAATAGCTGTACTTTTAAAAAAATTTTTTGCATGGTTATTGATTGGTTTCCTCGCCTCTGAGGTTGGAGTCTGTGATTTAGAAATCAATATCCATAGTGAATATTTGCCACATTGTGGCGAGCGAACTGAAAACCAGTGTGAAGGTGTGAAGATTGACAGATTTAAATTGATGCGTCTGACTCAATAATTACGTTTTGTAAACCTCATCCAATGAAGTTTCATTTCTCTTAACTTCCATGCTTCTCAAAGTAGGCATGGCTTTTGTGCCTGCCAGTCAATCCTAGTGAAGGAGGTGTGGCCTCTCTTTGTTTAAGCGCCAGTGAAGGAGGTGCGGTCTCTGACCCTTCCAGTGAAGGAGGTGTGACGTCTGTGTCTGTCAGTCAGTCTTAGTGAAGGAGGTGTGGACTCTCTGTGTTTAAGCTCCAGTGAAGGAGGTGTGGCCTCTGCCAGGTCCAGTGGAGATGTGGCGTCTGTCAGTTCCATTAGAGGAGGTGTGGCCTCTGTCAGTTCCAGTGGAGGAGGTGTGGCCTCTGTCAGTTCCAGTGGAGGAGATGTGGCGTCTGTCAGTTCCATTAGAGGAGGTGTGGCCTCTGTCAGTTCCAGTGGAGGAGATGTGGCGTCTGTCAGTTCCATTAGAGGAGGTGTGGCCTCTGTCAGTTCCAGTGGAGGAGGTGTGGCCTCTGT
>JANDJT010000131.1:18246594-18264174 GCA_024331685.1 Stegophilus panzeri | reverse complement strand
TGTCAGTTCCATTAGAGGAGGTGTGGCCTCTGTCAGTTCCAGTGGAGGAGGTGTGGCCTCTGTCAGGTCCAGTGGAGGAGATGTGGCGTCTGTCAGTTCCATTAGAGGAGGTGTGGCCTCTGTCAGTTCCAGTGAAGTAGATGTGGCCTCTGTCAGTTCCACTGGGCGAAGTGTGGCCTCTGTCAGTTCTAGTGGAGGAGGTGTGGCATCTGTCAGTTCCATTAGAGGAGGTGTGGCCTCTGCCAGCTCCAGTGGGGGTGGTGTGGCCTCTGTCAGTTCCAGTGGAGGAGGTGTGGCCGCTGTGTCTATAAGTTCCAGTGAAGGATGTGCGGCCTCTGTACCTATCAGTCGATCTCAGTGAAGAAGGTGTGGACTTCCAGTCTGTCAGTCCCACTGAAGGAGGCATGGCCTCTGCATCTGTCACTCCCAGTGAAAAAGGTGTGGCCTTTGTGTCTGTGTCTGTCAGGTAGGGAAATTCCTTGTGTGCATTTCAGTCCTATTGTGGCTTGTTAGCATGTCAGTAAAATCCAGTAAAGGTCTCTTAAACTTCCATCTCAAAAATCACAAGTAATAATAGTTAAAGAATATAAACATAACAAATAAATAAATATTGACAAATATTGAGCTGGAGCCTCATTAACAGTTGCTAGTTGTGTAGTAGAATGAAAATATTTAGAAGCACTACTTAGGTAAAGTAGTATCAGACATGCATTGTGTTCCACTTCATGGCTGGACCGAAGTGCGTCTACATGAGGGAGAACTGAATCCCAGCTGTGTGAAGACAGCGGACTGCTGCTAACCAACACACACAGCTGGAGCATGCCTTAGTCATTAGTCATTGCTACACAAATAGTTGGCCATGTTGTTTTTGCCTACAGCATCTGTTCTTAACAATCAGCTTAAAGAACTTAAAAATGTGGCCTCATAAATCTCTGTCTTATACAACATTGTAGAGACAATACTAAGGGATGTTTTATTTAATTATGTAGTGTGGCTTGTGGTAGAACCGCCGAAAAAATACACAACCCAATGGGAACAACAGTGGCGTTCGATTCATTTCAGAACATAAACTGTCTGTCTAAAAAAAAAAAAAAATTAAAAACTCCAGAATTATTCTTGAATTTGTGCCAAACATTAATTTCAATAAATTTCCATGAAAAGTTAGAGCAGAAAAACTAGTTTACTTAAAATAAAACTTATAATATAAGTTGTGCAATTATAAAACTTATAGTTATAATGAAACTCTAAGGGCAATTAAACTTTTATGCAAATGACATTTTTGTTGAATATTTTTTTTATATATATATTCCTACGTTTTCAGAGAGAAGAAAGCATTTGTAAGCATTTCGAATGTAATTAATGTAGGAGGTTTCAGCGCCATAACACATGGACACAACAAAAAGTGTCCTTTTTTTATTTTTAAAGAAATTGGACAAAACTACATAAGGACAGCTTTGGACTTTCTTTCACGTCTGTCATATTTTGACTTGGTTTAAATATAGTTGTGTTTGAGTTAATGTTATATAGTCACATACTTTATATGTTTATTAGTTTATTCAGTAACGGCCCTTAAACTTTGAATATAAGTGAAACCAATTAATAAAGCCTGTCTAGCTGTTAATTGGGTTTTTTAACTGTAACTGATGTGACAGACGACAAGTCCCATCTCAGCTGTAACACACTATTGATTTCTGCCAGCACCTCAGCGCTACCAGCTCAATAAGGTTTTGATTTACAAGACTTCGGGGACAAAGAGCCCTGCGAAGACGTCCGGCCGTATTCCAAGGCGGGACATATCACCGACTCAGCAGGACACTAATTAAAATGACTAAAAGTGGTGTGAAGATGGGCCTCGATCAGTATTTAGGTAAAAACTCGCCTTCCCGATATTTACCACAGAGGAGGAAAAACATCAGCTTGGAAAAAAATCACAGCAGCACCAAAACATTGACTGTGATGACATTTCTTGGGAGAGGGTCAAAGGTGAAGCTTCACTGAGATGAAAGAATGTCCCAAGCCTTATGTTCCATGGCCGGTATTAACACGAATTCAATGAAATAGATTTTTTTTTTGTTAATCAACGTGACAATTTCAGTGCTTCCCTCGACCTCGCTGAAGAAAAAGCACAATCTGTTATTTATTGATTTATTTCCTTTAAAATCATATCTATTTTAGAGACATGATGTTTGATTCAACAAAACATCAAATCCTAGCAAGCAAATATCAAATATCAAATCCTAGTGAGTCCTTCAAGAGTTAAAGGTCTGCCAGAGGAGAGAAAATGTGAACTTTGGCTGTCTATCGAGAACAAGAATGTGAAGAAAATACTTGTGTTCCTATGTAGAATGTCCTTGCCAAGTTACCTTTTAAAGAACAAATTCAGAAAGACATCAGAGACTTGCTGCACTTACTTACTTACTTAAGTCGTAATAAGTCCAGTTTATATAGAGACCTTTACAAGTGTTGCACCAACCAAAGTTACAACTAGACTTATCGAAGATACATTTTAGCTGTGCGCATTTATGTGAATGTGTATATAATAAAAATGGTTGCTAAGCCACCTTTCAAATGTCATCTATTTCATGATAGCACCAGTTAGATTTTTTTGAAAATATAAAGCATACTTTTTTCTTCTTTTTTTTTATTTTTTTTATTTTTATAAACTAGTTATGTCATTGAATGCGACTAGGTGAAAACGCTCCCTTTTTGAGCTAATGTAGCCCTGTAGCTGGTCTTTGGTCTAATGAGCTGGCTTCAGCTAAATAATTTACAGAAATTCCGGTTCATGTTTAGAAATCTGGAGGTGATGAACTACAAGCAGTTTTTCGGTTCAGTTGAATGAAATACGTTGTTGGATCTGCATCCTGACTGCAACCTGTCTATCAGTTCCAGAAAGACAGAAATACCATTTGGTCAAGGAAAGAAATGATGTATGAGTTTGGAGAAAGCATCCAACCAGAAAGCAGGAGTGCTTTCTAATGTATCGAGTTATAGTAATATAGTAATATCATCTCCGAAGAAGTCGATACCTTCAAGTTCCTCTCTAATTTCAGAGCCTGCTAGATATAAATTTGACACACATTGGGCACACTGTTGTGATAAGGTAAGTAACTTTTAAAGCAGTTTCCATAAAAGCATGGTTGTCTGGGAAAACCCGTCGAACTGCCATTGAATCTTTGCTGCATGAATCTACAGCCTGGGCTAGAAAGAAATCAGTCTCAGCCTTGCCTTTTCATACCATCCTCTGTATGAAGTCTCTTATGACCATTAGTGGTTCCACGTGGTTCCACAAAATCTGTTAAAAAAATTTTAATTTTTTATATTTATTTATATATTCATCCACGAAAGACCTTAGCGATGCACGCCCAGTTATCCCAGCTGTCCCTGCTCTAGCTAACGTGCAGCGTCTGATGCAGATAATGCAGCTCCCTTTCCGTTTCATTTCATCACACGTCCAAACCACTGAAAAAATTGACTTTAGAGCAGATTCTATAGCTTTTTGCATTTCTTAAAATGGCTCAGGAAGACTAGACAGAAATTCAAGCATCTGGTACAGAGGCGAAGTTTGAAATGTCAGCGTCTGGATGATTAAGTACAAGAAGACGGCCGTCGCTGCAGGCTCTTTGCTCTTGCAAACACTGCAGTGGCATGTGTCTGGCTGATCAGAATCCAAAATGAGAATTATACCATGCTAATGTATTAATGTATTCGCTGTGTATTTAGCTTATAGCTCATTAACAATGCTGTCACATTCGGAGCTGGGTCTCAGGGGCGCACGCCTCCCCGCCTTATCACGGGTCTCTGGGCGCATACACGAGTGCTTGTATACTCATGCATTAGCATAACGGTGACTATTATCCAGACCACCATGTGAGTTAACAGTTTCCTGAGTCATTATGCACCATTAACCCTGATGGAAGCTTTAAAATGGTAATATAGTATAACATAATAAGGAAATAGAATTATGATTATGATACACCAGTCTAGTTTACGACATTACCATTACTTTGAAATATCATATTGAATATTACTTTCGACCAAATTAGGAGAATTGCCAAGTAATAAATCCCTCTCTGGGTTTGTCTGCAGTGATGAGCAATATGCCAAAAATATCCAAATATTGAAAGACATCTTCATGATATATTCATAAAATTTAGCATGATATACAGGTTTGCCATTAAAAATAGTGGCACGATATTATGAAAAACCTAAAGTTCCAAGATCCAACATTTATCCAACATTTACAAACATTCTCAGGTATCCATAGCTTTGAAGCAACAGGCTCCAGAATATATGAAAATATTAAACATGGGAAATAAGTGGAAGTAAACAATTGGTCCAAAAATAGATCGATGTCCAGCTACGGTGTCATGCTCTGCTACAGTAAAGTAAGAATTTAATAAATACACTTAGTGCTGTTTAATTCTTGAATCTGATCGATCAGAAGGTGTTGATTCATTTTCTATAGCAGCAGCTATGACAGTAGTTTCAATATTTATATTAATGTGCTTGTTCTAATGCATTAACATTTGTATACGAACAGATGATACTGCTGTATGGTGGAAGATCTATATAAATGGCTTTAAAAATGTGTCATTTTGGATAATTATAGCATTTTTGGAAGGAGTCTCCAGTATCAGTGCTTTGTAATAGTCAGAGTTAGAGTTTTCCACCATGGGAAAGTCTTCAGGTTGGAGGACTTTGTGGTTTCTTGGTAATATGACAAGCGCCATTTCTTGAGCCTTTATCGTCAAGAAAGAGAGAGAGAAAAAAAATGACAGAATAACTGCTTATAGCTGCTAGAAGGTAAGTTATAACAGGAACTAAATTGTTTCATGGGTATTCCACAGCATATAATGTAAATATAAATGGTATCATTGGTTAACAAATTGCTCTGGTAGAAGAGGAATAAAACACTTCAGGATGTGCTGTTATTGGAAAATAATCAGTGATAAGCTGGTGTGATGTTTCCCCTATAACACCATGTCCGACTGTATTGTATTCCTTATTGTACATGTTGTTTCTTAGAAAACTGATCACAGAATTGTGAGTGATAATCATGATCTCAATTTTATACTTTGGATTCTTATTTCATCAAGCATCATGCATCCTTAATTCAGTCTCCTGTATGAATTATACATGCATGTAACTTGTTATTTATTAATGAGACCAAGGAGGAGATCCGTAGTGAGTTTTTCCTCCATTTCTGTTTGGCAAACACTATTGCAATGGAATGTAGGAAATAAAGTTAAGAGAATACAGAATTGGAGCAATTCCAGAACCCACAGGATAAACTTGGTCCGAAATGACTCAAGTCAATCATTTGTTATAAAGAATTTGCATAAAAGTAAGAACATTCAAATGTCGCGCGACTGTTGCGAAAGCAGAGGTTGTTGTTGTGGAAATAAATGATTGCATTTCACTTTGTTACTTGTTAGTGTAAATGCAGGACACTGGACAGTCATATCATGGATTTGTCATAACGTCCAACAAAATGTGAAGCAAACCATTCCTGGTGGATTTCCAGTATCATGGCTTTCTTGGCAATAATCCTAGCAACCATAAATTTACCGCATTGTATCCCCCAACAGAGCACTCATCCACAATTTTATTTACAGTCTTCCAACGGCCATCACGCAACAGGCAACGTCTGGAGAGAGAGTGTCCTCCTTGTTACCGAAAGTCCAGTAAATCCTCAAATGGCCTCTGAAGCCAAGATGGATGCTCCGATCCACACTGCTACTGTCAAGGACGGAGATAAAGGCTTTTATATCACTCTCCATTCTTGCCTGAAGCCTGCGCAGAAACACACAATCCGCCCAGAATGAACAGACCCATTATTTCCAAGCTGACAGTATCGTTATATGCGGTTCATTGAGGAAACTTGGACCAATCCCTACTTCCAACTGACCTTAAAGTGAACTATGGTAGGTTCCAAAAATCCTGAGTCTACAAAAAAACCCCATTTTTTTTTATTTCATCATTATTATTTATTAAGAAAAAATACACTTCTATGGAATTATATTTCTCATTACTGTATTGAACAGCCCTGTGCAACTGTAACTGATAAATGTCAAAATAGCGAGAAAAATAGATATTTATAGTACATCGCTGCTGAATTCTTGAATCTGATTCGATCAGATGGTGTTGATTAATTTTCTATAACAGCAGGTCTGGCAGTAGCTCTGGCTCCAAGGCAAATCAAGTTGTTTGTATTAATGTGTTTGTTCTAATATGTCATATGTTATACTTTATTACAGATGATTCACATAAAAAAATTTTTTTAAAAAGTGGAATCTTTGATATTCTGATATTCGGACACAGATGTTTATTGAGAAACAGTATTGACTGGCTGTCACTTTAACCTAAAAGCGTCTGCAGTCTGAACACTGTGAAAGGAACGACAGCAGGCGAGAAATAAGGAGCAGGTGGAGAAAATGCGCGAGATTGACACATGAGTAATGGTAAGCTCAGGGTCGGTGTGCTGCACGCGTTAGTCCTTGAAAATTTCCAACGAGCTGTTTATTAGGCAGACACACATCAGTGGCTGTAATTACCATTCAGCGCCGAACGGGACGGCACGGTGAATGATGGACGATTTGAGTGATGCTTCCAGAGCCTGAAAACAACGCCCTGACCTCGACCTTCAGGTTGTAGGCGAGTGGGAGTGTACAGACACGACCGATAAATCCTGCTTCCTGTGGAACCATTAAGCCAGCGAGAGAAAAATCGGACTCGCCGAGCCGTTCGTCACGTTTTGTACCAAACTATAAAGGTGTCGTAATTAATAAAATGGATATTGTAATGCAGAGCACCAAAGATCGCTGTTTATGCAGATTAACGACACAAAGCACCAGCATTTGTGTTTATTATGTTCAGAAACATAACAGAGAGTAGGAAAGCATGCATCGTGTACTTTCCTTCACTTTCATCCAAGAATTGAGACACTGCATTGAAACATTCTGAGTTTGACAGCATCTTCAGCAGGCAGGAAGTGAAGCCATACTCTATACACATACTCAACACACTCTAGGGGGTTCTTTTACACTCACCGGCTCTTTTTCGTGAATCTTAAAACGAGATTTATAGCAGATTTATCTTAGTGCTGTGCACATGATCCAACAGTACAAAGCTGTCAGATAGAATTTAGCTTTAGCGGTAGTAAAGAAAGTGTCTCAAATCGCATTATGAACTTATGAACTCTTCTAGAAGTTATTTGCGTAATAAAGATAAATGTACTGCGATAAAAAAGACTAGGATGGATTATATTTATCGAGCAAATGACATTTGCAGCAGAGGACATGATTTTTTGCACTACCCTGTCTCATGAGTACGTTGAACAAGATTGTTTTTTGGGCCTAAATGAGAACTGAGAGGCAGGGCTTCTTCAAAACTGACCTTTTTAGGTCTACTAAGAGTCTGGGTAAGAGCCTAAGGGATCCGTTGACATACAAACAAAACCTTTATGCATGGCCATCTGGGAAATCCCCTATTGGGTGTCTCTGTGGCTGAAATATGACACACTTTGTCACTTCGACTTTAAGAAATTATAAATATCCATCACCAAAACTGTGTGGAAATGTTTTTATTTATAGTTAGGGTTTCTGCAATGATCGTGTTGGGCAAGGAAGCCCAGAGCCATAGATCACAATATTCTTCTACACAGACTAGATAATGCTGTTGGAGTTAAGGGAACAGCACGTCCCTGGCTCAGGTCTTATTTGACTGACTACTATCTGTTTGTAAATCTTAATAGTGGCTTCTCTAGGCATATAAAAGTAAAGTCTGGTGTACCACAAGGCTCTGTTCACACTAGGTCAGACTACTGTAATGTCTTGCTGACTGACTGTTCCAGTAGGTGCATAATCAAGCTCCAGTTAGCCCTGAATTCAGCAGCCAGAGTCATTACTAGAACCAAAATGTTTTTATCATATCACACACACTACAGTACACTGGATTTCATGTTTCGTGTTTATGATTATAAAATACCACTACTGTAGTAGGACCTGGGTGATTTTTTTTTTTTTTTTTGGCCTACTATGATAAAATAAACCTTGACTTCTTCAAAGCAAAAGGTGCAGCTTATTTATAGTACCTAGAATAATGAAGTCTACAGCAAGGGGCTGAGATTTGTCCTACAAAGCCTCCCAGCTGTGAATCAGCCTTCCAGTTTGTGTTCAGGAATCAGACACAAGCTCAATCTTTATGTCTATGTTGAATACCTATTTGTTTAGTCAGACATTTTGTTAAATAGGTTTTCTCTCAGGTGAAGGTACAGATCTGCGGGTTCATGGACACAGAGTGTTATGGTAAACTGGGATGTTTTGATGCAGGTTGGAGATTTGAAATGGCTTCTACTTCCTGTAATGCATTATTTTTTATATTGATATGCCCAGGGTAATGTTCATATACAGTATAGTACCTCTATCAGCAATTGGATGCACAGACATTCTACACACATAGGCCAGAAATGCCTTTTGCAGAGCTCCTTGCATTGTTGCGTGCATTGGCATGTTGGCAAGTGTACACGTCGGTATCACCTCTTATGCATCAGGAATTTAGTGTTTTAGGGTGTTTTTTTTTTTTTTTTCATAAGAGTCAGGAACTACAGATGGTTAATTAGGGTTAGTTCAGGCTGTTCAAAGTGAAATTGTAATGATATATAATATAAAATAAAAACATCCAAATCTGAACTTCCAGAGCCCAGCCTCTCACATTGGTGATTATGCAGTTAAGGTTTCATGCTCAAATCCCAGCACTTCCAAAGAGCCTCTGTTGAGCCTTCAAGCAAGAACCTTACCCCTAATTTGTTCAGCTCTAGGCATGGATTGGCCTCCTTTGTAAGTCGCTTTGGATAAGAAGATTTTCCTAAAGTACAAACATAACTTTTGTGGAATAGCTACTACGCGTTAGCACTTGTCTGGCCCTGGGCAGAGAGCGAGAAAGGAAACGAGAGCAGATATTATTAGCGCATACTGCAAAACCCACCTGAATGTTTTCTGCACAAAAGAATTAATAAGTAAAACACCAACGCCTATACTTCAGAGAATATTCAGGACCTGAATTCTTTTAATACCTTGCAATATATGTGTCCTTCCATAAAGTTCTGTAAAAGTCACTGAATGCCTACATAATAGGACTTCAGTATACCTTGATCTGATTTAGTTGCATAATAGTGATGCTAGTGATGGATCATTATAAAGGAGAGCAAGTACAGACACCCTTCTCTCTTCTTTTGTTCAAGTCGCTGGTATGAACACAATCAGAAAATATTAAAGCATGGTGTGTGTGTGTGTGTGTGTGTGTGTGTATTCATGTTAGGATAATGGTGGTCTGGACTACGTAAAAAAATAAGTATGCTTGAAATGTGACCTAGAACAAAAGTTTATATTATTTATAGCACAGTACAGTTGAATTCTTGATTCTGATTGGTCAGAAGGTGTTGAATAATTTTCTCTAACTGCAGCTCTGAGAGTAGTGCTGGTGTATATGAATGCACTCGTTCTAATACATGATCTATTTTTATTATTATATTATTATATTATTATATTATATTTATTATTTTTATTATCGTTCTAATACATGATCTATTTTTTGTAAAAACAAGTCACGAGTACAAAAAGGTTTGTTTAAAAAAAGAAAGAAAGAAAGAAAAAGCAGTAATTGTTGATATGGTGAGGCTTAGAAATGTTTATTTAGCATTTATGGAAGAAGACTCTGGTGTCAGCGTGTTGTAACCATCATAGGTAAAGCTGTAACTTTTCCTCATAGGAAAGTCTTCAGGACATACGGCAAGTTAACTATGAGAACTAGCTAGATAAACTACAGTTGCAGGAATATGGTATCCAATTAAGGTGAGTATGGACGTATGTTCTAATTTGTGATACGGAGGTTTGCAGAAATGGCTTATACATGTCTGGTAATGTGGTGGTGGATGTCCAGAAAGAGTCCCATAAGGGCTAGGAATGTAACTACTCTGACACACACACTCATGAATATTCATCCATAATATAAAACATCCACATGACTACTCTAATCAGTTCTTGTGATTTATTACATCTTTGTGTCCAATAAAAACTTTCTATAATGTGCTCTGAAACCAGCATGACCACTGATGCTAATGTTGATGGCAATGTTATTACACTACACAATGTCAAAAAAAAAAAAAAAAAAAAAAAACGACCAGAAACTTGTAAACTTGATTTTGTTGTGTTTGTTTAATTGCCACATTGAGGCAGCCAGGAAACTATGGAGTGTCCTAGTTTTGGAGAACCGATGTAGCACCATGAAATTTTTGGAAAGTTTTGGAAATAAAGTGAGAAAGCTATACGCCAGCTCGGGCTGGATTTTACGTAAGAAACAATACGAGAATTACACTCCCTGCTGAGATACACTGAGGCCTGATGCACAATATGGCTCCAATTGGAAAAACTGGTTCGGGCATGCTAAATCCCCCTGAAATTTCCTTATTTCGCTTCTGCAATTACCCTCTTAAAGGTTTTAAGAGGCTTGCACTCGCCTCGGGCCAGCACAACAAAGAGACCTCTGAGAATTAAAGAACCTCATTTTAACGCACAACAGAGAGGCAAAAAGAGATCCCTACTGAAACAGATGTGTTAGGATGTGGCTTTACGGCACAATATAGTATTCATGAGGCTAATGATTTCAAATTGACTGACTGAAGTCTCTTATTTGATTCCTCACTGAGTTGGTGTTCATTACACTGTCACTAATGGCTTATTTAATGCCATGTTTTTTACCCAAATTACTGCTTGAACAGGCCATACAGGCTATACTCTGTCTTCAAACTGACATTCACTCAGTGGATATTTCAGGCCCTCTCTATACAACAATGTGCCAATGTTGGCAATGGAGAGCTTTTCATAACATCCTTGCCCAAGTTGACCCAATGCCTGTCTGGTGTTGGAAAGGCACCCTGCCAATGCTGACCCTCCTGACGTTGACCCAACATTGGCAAGGTGGATTTAAAGATGGCAGAAAGTTAAAGATGGCCCTGCTGGCCCAACGTCGGCCCAATGGACATTATTAATGTTGACCTGAAAATGTTGACCCGACAGAATTGGCCCAACTTTGGAAAGGTGGATTTAAAGGTGGCTGAAAATCTGTTGGCCCAATGGAGAAAAATACACTTAGACCTTGGTCTGATTTTCTGTTAAATACCTTTTCTCACCATTATTCTTCATTACTGTTCTTCTTCATAAATAACACAATTGTCTTCTCCAGTATGAAATCTGTACATATTTTATTACTAATACTGATCAGCACAAATAAATACCGCATCACTGTTTGACTGAATCTCGAATTAATGTACTGTACATCTTCCCATCATTATTTTCTGCATCTAAATAATTAACAGTAAGCACAAAATGGCCATTCGGTTGAAAATAAAAGGGTGTTCTCTAGCTTTTGCATAGCATGCTATGCTTCTTGTTCATGTGAACTTTAAAATCTGTGGTAGACCTTTCCCGAGACCGAGTTTGTCTCCGCCATGCTTCACAGAAATTTAATTTAAATTTAAGTACTGCTGGGACTCTTCGTAAGTAGGCAGGGCGAGGTTTTCAGACACAGGAACAAGCTAATCACACCCTCTGACTTGTTTCATTTCAATGCATGAACATTTCAGTGTCGTCCATGCCCCACCCGACAATCCTCAAACCAAAGTGAACAAGCATGCCAAAATTCAATTCTGTTTTCATAATCCCGTTCGGAGTGCTATTTGCTTGTGCAAACGCCTCTCGAGCAAAAGTCACCATCATCTGTCTTGTTAGTAGGCTTGCTTTTTTATCTCTGCTCTGGGTTCTCTGGCGCTTCAGAAACACAATAAACTCTCTTATAAAAGCAGCCTGGGGTCAACTAGAGGAAGTGTGTGTGTCAATGATCAGACAACCTGCAGGGAAGCAGCTGGCAAGGATTTCCAAAAGCAGAGGTGAGCTCTGATCGTTCAGTAATGGGGGGAAAAAAACTTAATTTCCTGTCTAGGTTCTACTGTACAGAGTTAACGAATGAGCGAATGCAGCTAGAGACTAAAGGAGCGCGTCTGGTTCTCAGCAGGTGTCGACGAAACAGGCGTATTTTCTAGCGCATACCTCGTGCTTGTGCGATTACTTCACTGTATCCTTCAGTGCACAACAAAAAGCGTGTGAGCTGGAGGTAAACAACTTTACAGAGCAGACCCTGAGACTTTGTGGAAAGAGCCTGGTGCACCTGTTTTGTGTTTTCGGGATTGAAATGTTCCACCGTGAAGAAAGAAAGCTGTACTGAGTACTGAGGGTTAAGATGGATGGTTGTACACCCTCCTCCTCCTCCTCCTCCCCCTCCTTCTCCTCATCAGGCTTTGACGATCGACCAGTTAAATTCCAGAAGAGTCCGGCCCTTGGGTATTTGTCATCCGTCATCTCTGCTTTGATCCCCTTGAAAATCTCGGCCTTCCAAAGCTCCCTCTCCCATCAGCCTTTTCTAATTAAGACCAGGCTCTCTCCGTGCACTCAACCCCGCTCTTCGGTCAACTCTGTAAACCCAAGCAACTTTAAGCCGGAGCGACTTCTGCACACATAAATTAAAGCGGGTTTTCATGTGCATGGAGATGGACTTTATTTATATTTCCATACGTTCTTCTGAAACAATGGTCAGGTCCTCAGGTGAGTTTATCAGCACTGAGAAAAAGTTGGTCTTGTTCATATCTAGTAGCTTATCATTGCTATTCCTAGGATGTATTTATTGTGTTTTGACGAACGCCTGCATTGTCTCAATTCGCTTTCATTCTGAGTAAAGTGGAGGTAATACATGCAAAGCACTGAATTGAATTCTTCATTCTGATTGGTCAGAATGTGTTGAGTAATTTTCCATAAAATGTTTAAGTTAATGTGCTCATGCTAATACTGTATGTTGTTGTTTCTATAGTAACAGCTTATTCAATTGTACAGCAGGAACTTGATTACAGATTTTATTTAATTTTTTTTAAGTGTGGCCGATGATGTGGTGAACTTTTCAGTGAGGAGATGTTTATTTAGCATTTTGGATGGAGTCTCCAGTGTCAATGCGTTGTACAGTAGCATTCAAGCATAAAGCTACAGGCATTCCTTTAAGGTTCATCATGGGAAAGTGTTCAGGACAAAGGGTTTATGTTTTGTGGTTTTTTGCTAACATGACAAGCTGCGATTTTGTTGTTGTTGTTGAAGGAACGAACTCGTTTCGTGTACGTTCTACAACATTAAACGTAACTATAAATGGATAAAGTGTGAGAGAGGCTGGTGAGGGATTGACAGTTTATAGCTGCTTTAACGTAAATGATAACAGGAACTAACTTTTTTCGTAATTAACTGTTTGTAAACAGATAAATGAATTTTTAATGAATAAAAAAATGTATTGTGCAAATTGGTGTAGTATAAGAGAAATAAAACATGTCAGGATTTGCTGTTATAGGAAAATAATCAGCTTTTGGGGTGGTAACAGTAACTCTGCTTCATGTCGGACCCCTTCACACCACCATGTTGTTGATTATTTTCCCGTAACAGCACAACCTCAAATGTTTTATTCTTCTTTTTGAAATGTGAGGAGGCAAACATATTGAGTCTTGTTTTGCGATGTCATGGGTCATACTTACAAGATCATTTTCATATAAATAAGTTATTCACTACCTCCAAAGTCGAAATTTTCTTCAACTTGAGATAATGTTAAATTAGCGGTCAATGCTAAGCGTAATGCTAAGTGCCTTTTCTCAGCTATTGACCAACACATCTGAGGAAAACGTTGGTTTTCCTGACCACTTTATCAACTTTCCACTGTCACATTGACTTTACTTGGTCCGTATATAAGCTTTAACAGCTATCTACTAGCTAGCTAAATTGTTACGCTCTGTCATTACTTAGCTTGTGCTCAGTGTTGCTAAGCAATGGAGTCTTTAATATGACAGAACTCCTGAAAGTTCCCTCAGTGGTCATTGCTAAATGTAATTACTGTGTTATTATAATCATTCACAGCTTTTTCTCAGTGATATACCAACACGTCTGAGGAAAACGTTGGTACTCCCGACCATTTGATCAAGTTTCCACTTTTATTCTGACTTCACATTGTCTGACTGTAACACTTAACTATGTGCTAGCTAGCTAAATTGTTCGGCTCAGTCATTCCTTAGCTTGTGCTAACTTTAACTGTGAGCACATTGTGTGTGCATCCTCTTATGATGAAATTAAGAATTTCTTATCATTACCGTGACATACAACATGAAAATGATGCAAGAATACGTGCTCTCAAAAATTAGCTAAAAGCTTTTTTTGTCAAGTGTGCCCTGCTGGAAAAAAAAAAACACACAGTAGAAACCCTCATAGAATGTGTAATGGTTTTAATTGTTATAATGGGAATTGTATTGGTGTTAATGGAAACTGTAATGGTCCCTGTGGGTCTCTTAGTAATTTGTTTTGCCTTGCACTGTATAGATGGCATGTTATGTATAGTGGATACCATTAAGAACCAATAATGATAATGGTTTTAATGATTAGCTGTTTGTTTGTAATGGTATTTGTAGTGGAAACCATTAGAATTTCTGTAATGGTTTCTATTGTTTTTTGTTTTTTTTAGCAGGGCAGATTTTGGTATTCATTTTTTCAAGACCTCTAGAAGGTGAAAAGTGCATGATATGCAATTAAACTAACAAACACCTGGTTATGCGGCAGTAAAATATAATAAAAAGACAGCTTCTTTTAAGCGTAGCACATTAGGAGAAGAGGACCTGCAACATTTATGGAACTCTTTTAATGCCATTCTTGGGACTTGCATTTAATGCCAGCTGCATACCCCACAGCACCCAACATTATGACCTTTAGAATGAGTTGTGACTGAGTTAGCGCTACATCACCTCTAAGTCATTGTCCTAACATCCGGCAAGGCGACGTGAGGCCATTCGTCACGTGCCATCACTTCTACCGTGGCATCTCATTCTCTTTCCTCTCCACTCCGCTGCCTTTGACCTTCCCAGAACAGCTGAGCTGCTGAATTAAAGGTTTACAGGCTTTACGCATGCTACGGCTACGGCTAGACCTGCTGTCTACCTCTGTGATTCAGGTACGCTGATACTCAGGGCCTCTTTTACAGTAGGGTTGAAAAGTATGAAAGACTTAAGCAAATGTTTTCTCTTTTGATATGTATGAGTAAAGAATACATTAATCCAAAAAGGTAAACAAAAATATATTATATTCAATAACAATTGGCTTGACATAGCAACAGAAATTAGACAGCACAAATAAGGCTCATCAAAAAAAATTCTATAAATGTATAAATAAATGAAATAAAGGCTACGATAAGGTTTCAAATCCGTTCCTGTTTTACGGCCTTCATTTGCATATTGGAACAGGATTGGCTCTTATATTTTATGATGCAATAACTCTTGCTATTCATTCACATTCAGTACTAACTCAGATTTTCCAAAGCAGTTTTCAACTCCCAACTTTAAAGTTACTTTAAAACCCAATTTATAGGCAAATCCATGCTTAACTGTTATCCATGAAAACGCTTCACATGAAAATCTATTTTTTTCTATCTACTTATTCCCCGAAATGTTTGTGACACCAAATATTTTATCTAAATGATAATAGATGTATTGTTTATTGAACTTACCCACTAAAAAACTTTTTTAGGTGACATTTTGTTCTCTCTAGTGAATAAGAATCCACTTTTATTGCGTTTATTTGACAGAAATTTAAATATGACCAAAAAATGACAGAATCATGTTTGAGAAACTTGAGAATTTGATAGCTTATGAAGTTAAAACTGTTCTTCAAAGAGTGTTGTCTTACATTTTTGCCCAGTTTTCCCCTTAATTTTATCCTTATCAATCCCCACTTTGAGTGTTCTATTACTTTTATACGACAGTTTACAAGGTAAGGAAAGAAGTAAACTTAAAAATTAATTAATTAATTTATTTATTAAAATCAAATATCAAGTTTCAAATATCTGTTTTTAACTACAGAGTAGTTCCATAACAAATGATTTCTGTAGACGGATGAATAATAAATAGATTTTGTCGAGCCTGTAAACTAGCGGCTAGTCTTTATTCTTCATTCAGTCCCTCCAGGATATTGCGATCACAGGAATGAACACAAAGTCAAGGAAACTCTGTAATATTCGCAGGAGCTTGAAATTTTTCAAAATTACCCCAGGTTTTTTGCAGGTTTGGGCCAAAATACATCATATGACGTCATCCCAACGCACATTCAGCCGAAGCCCCCTTCGATTCACGTGCGTCGAACATGAGTACAGCTAAAAGGTCTCTTTTAACAACATACATCACTGTGAAAGACAATTTCACCAATTCAAGTAGTTTTCCACAAATTTTTTAAAAAGCCGCTAACAGAATCGAGCATTTTTGGCCGCAACAATCACCAAACAACTGTGAAATCCTATATGGACTGTTCATTAGCATCCTATTTGAACTGTTCATTAGTTCTTTAGCATAATAGTTAATATAGTTATCATGTTTAGTAGAAACTGGTGATAAATAATGAATGGTTAATAAATAATGAATAGCAGGTGGCACATTTGCCTCACACCTCCAGGGTTGGGGGTTCGAATCCCTGCGTGAGTCACGTTTGCATGTACTCCCCGTGCTTCGGGGATTTCCTCTCGGTACTCCGGTTTCCTCCCCCAGTCCAAAGACATGCGTTGTAGGCTGAATACTTTTTGGCAAAATGTCAAATTTATAAAATTTTTCACCTTCCTTTAATGGTAACATTTTTTTTTTACCAGAACATGGTGTGGATTATGTGGATGATAGCAGTTCAATTCTAAACTTAAATATTCAAATTTGTCAAAATTGATATAATAATTATTATTATTTTTTTTTACAATATATTGAAAATAAAATTGCATGCCTTAGCAATCATTAAATCGAGTACATTAACATTTGGCTCTGTATTTATGGAAGAAATTAGGTGAGAGACTTCCACTAGTTTTTGGAAAATGTGCTCATAATAAGACATAAGACGTAAAACATGTCTTTGGCTGATCGACTAAATTTCAGGTGCAGGGAAAATTGTGGGGGTTTTTTCAACAATTCCAGAAAGATTTCACATTCTGCTTCAGAAAGGCAGTGTGTGATCTGTTCTGACGCAAACCCCATCGCAAATCTGCATTTCCAAAGCAACAAGCAAGGTGACGTCGGTGGTATTTATTATTAGTGCTGTTGTTATTATTAGAGTTAGACATGGAACAGTGGAAAACGGAATGGTAATAGTGTGATAAAGAGCAAGGGAAAATCGCAGGTCTGAAACGAGAGCTTGACAAAAGTCGCTGCAAATCATGAACACAGGAACATTAAGCAATAAAGATAAGCAGTGTGATGTGTTTGACATGCAGGTACATGTATTCTTCATAGCCTATTGTGGAAAGAATGTTGACGAGAGAGAGACAGAGAGAGAGACAGAGAGACAGAGAGAGAAAGAGACAGACAGAAAGAGAGAGACACAGAGAGAGAGACAGAGAGAGGGACAGAGAGAGAGAGAGAGAGAGAGAGCGATCGAGAGACACAGAGCGAGAGAGACACAGCGAGAGAGACAGAGAGACACA
>JANDJT010000131.1:18232109-18245753 GCA_024331685.1 Stegophilus panzeri | reverse complement strand
AGAGAGAGAGAGAGAGAGAGAGAGAGAGAGAGAGAGAGAGAGAGAGAGAGAGAGAGAGGGAGAGACAGAGAGAGAGACAGAGAGATAGAGAGAGAAAGAGACAGAGAGAGAGAGAGAGACAGAGAGATGGAGAGAGAGAGAGATAGAGAGAAACAGAGAGAGATAGAGAGAGAGAGACAGAGAGAGACAGAGAGAGAGATAGATAGAGAGAGAGACAGAGAGAGAGAGAGAGAGACAGAGAGAGAAGAGAGAGAGAGAGAGAGAGAGAGAGAGAGAGAACAGAGAGAGAAGAGAGAGAGAGAGAGAGAGAGAGAGAGAGAGATGCCACTGTCTGATAAAAGAAAATTCCAGAACGTGACACATCATCACTAGGTACACACACACACACACACACACACACACACACACACACACACACACACACACACATTTGAATTATCCCTCATGAGCCTACAGTAGGCTGAGGTTCCTATTTATAGGTTCCCTTCTACCATATACAGTGCTGTGATAAAGTATTTGCCCCTATCCTGATTTCTTCTGTTTTTGTGTAAATCTCATCCTAAATAGTTTTAGATGATCAAACGAAATACAACATTAAACAAAAGCAACCTGACTAAACACACAATACAGTTTTTATTGAAGCAAAAAAAAGTTATCTAACACCTATCACCCATGTGAAAAACTAACTGCCCCCTTAAATGTAAAATCTGGTTGTGCCACCTACAGCAGCAAAAACTGCAACCAAACTCTTCTGATAACTGGAGATCAGTCTTTCACAGTGCTGTGGTGGAATTCTGGCCCACGCTTCTTCACAGAACTGCTTCAGTTCAGCCACATTGGAGGGTTTTCGAGCATGAACTGCCTGTTTAAGGTCCTGCCACAGCATCTCAATTGGTTCAAGTCAGGACTTTGACTAGGCCACTCCAAAACTTTAATTTAGCTTTTTTTGAGCCATTCAGACATGGATTTATTCCTATGCTTTGGATCATGGTCCTGCTGCATAATCCAGTTGTACTTGAGGTTCAACTTACGGACTGAAGACCGGACATTCTGCATTAGGATTTTCTGGTAGAGAGCAGAATTCATGTTTCCCTCAATTATTGCAAGTTTCCCAGGCCCTGAAACAGCAAAGCATCCCCACACCATCACACTACCACCACCATGCTTGACCGTAGGTATGATGTTCTTTTTGTGGAATTCAGTGTTTAGTTTACGCCAGACATAACAGGACCCCTGTCTTCCAAACAATTCCACTTTCGACTCATCAATCCACAGAACATTCTCCCAAAAGGTTTGAGGATCATCAAGGTGTGTTTTGGCAAAATTCAGATGAGCCTTAATGTTCTTCTGGGTTAGCAGTGGTTTTCTCCTCACCACTCTTCCATGGATTCCATTTTTGCCCAGAGTCTTTCTGATAGTGGAGTCATGAACAGTGACCTTTATTGATGCAAGAAAGACCTGTAGGTCCTATTCTGGAGTATAAGCAGCTTCAGCATATAATAGCGTGATCGGTAATAATGTCAGAATTATAAAAATAAAGATTTATAGATGGTTTAAGAAGAAAAGCAAATAAGATAAAGAAAAACAGAACGTATACTTGTTAGGAAATGATAGGAAAAAATTGATAGACGTGTACAGAGTTAAATCAAGGGAAATCCACACCTCATTGCCTTTCCCTAAGATAACAGCTGCCACTTGTCTGGTAATTTTGGCGATAACGTGATGCCATGAATATCAAATTTAAGTTGTTCAGAAAGTTCAACAAAGACATGAGTGGTTTAAAGTCGGGGGAAAAAACAACTCTTAACTAGCTGAAGCGACATAAATTTAGTCTATTTAAAGAAAAATCTATTGCAATACAGATAACTATGCTAATTTCTGCTAGCATGGTCATGTTCCTGCTAAGCTAAGAATAATATACAGTGGTGCTTGAAAGTTTGTGAACCCTTTAGATTGTCTATTTTTTTTTGCATAAATATGACGTAAAACATCATCAGATTTTCACACGAGTCCTAAAAGTAGATAAAGTGAACCCAGTTAAACAAATGAGACAAAAATATTATACTTGGTCATTTATTTATTGAGGAAAATGATCCAATATTACACATCTGTGAGTGGCAAAAGTATGTGAACCTTTGTATTCAGTATCTGGTGTGACTCCTTGTGCAGTAATAACCGCAGCTAAACGTTTGCGGTAACTGTTGATCGGTCCTGCAGATCGGCTCGGAGGAATTTTAGCCCGTTCCTCAGTACAGAACAGCTTCAGCTCTGGGACGTTGGTGGGTTTCCTCACATGAACTGCTTCCATGACATTTCTATTGGATTAAGGTCAGGACTTTGACTTGGCCATTCCAAAACATTAACTTTATTCTTCTTTTTGGTAAAATGACTTGTGTGCTTAGGGTCATTGTCTTACTATGTCTTGACCCACTTTCTCTTGAGACTCAGTTCACGGATAGATGTCCTGACATTTTCCTTCGGAATTCTCTGGTATAATTCAGAAATCATTGTTCCATCAATGCCGGGTGCACGCATGAAATTTAAACACGTTATTACTTTTTCTGACCCGACATAAAAATATGCAGCTTGATATAATAAAAAAAAAAAAAAGTCAGGAAGCTGGATTAGATAATATATCTATCTTTTACTATGTATTTTTTGTACTTATGCCAAAGACTTACTTGAATATACGGGACTCAATGACGCCCACATTCACGTATATGGTCTTAAGGGCATGCCCACTCGCAGCTGCTCTCATTTTCACATACCATCTCAAAGACACACCTTCAGACCTTATTGTTTCAATCTGCTGCATAAGTTTGAAGGCTGTGTGATTCACAATGTCCTTTAAAGAATATTTAGGTGATTTCCAGTTCATGATGTCAACGTGGACGAGATTTAGGGCTTGCTACCCAGCATGCATTTCAACAATTCCAGACTTTCCTTGTTTCTCAGAGCTTCAGTTCAAACACTATATCCCACGAGTTGTGCTTTATCAGGACGACCACAGCGACGATACACATGTATCGGTCGAGGGAAATGAACACGCCAGATGTTTTCTCTCCGTATGCATGGCACATTAACCGTTTTTTGGGGGGTTTTTTGGCAATTACACATATTCTTCTTTTTTTCCGGATTTCAAAAGAATCTTATATTTCTTTCTATCACAGTCAAGCTTGCACTTATGATTCATAATTTATGATTCATAAAGAGCGTCACAGAGTTTCTCGGTTCAAAAAAAAAAAAAAAAAAAAAGATTTTTTTTTTTTCCCCTTTGTCCAGCTGAGGATGCTCCTCTTCTGCATATTTTCATTCTGCAGAGTTTGGTGTGTATGGGCTGATGAATGGGCCTAGCCTTTGGCTTGGCACTGAAGCACACATGCTCTTTAAGAGAACACAGACACACACACACACACACACACACAGGAATGACTATTTATCACTCTAAACTTCTCTGTGCAGCTGGAGACACAAACGCACTAACCTATAAACACAATGATTTGGGGTTGTTGTGTTTTTTTTAAGCTTGTGTGTGTGTGTGTGTGTGTGTGTGCGTATGTGTTGTGTGTGGATAAGTGTGGGAAAGTTTAAAAATGAGAACGATTCACGTTGGCCAAACCTTTCAAAGTTGGAACGCTAATCTTGGCTAGTTTTTTACCTTTCTGATTAGGAGTGTGCTCATATGGCCTGGAAAGTGTCTGAGAATATCTTTCCCTGTTCCTTTTCCAGCTCTGCCTTGGACACACCCTTTTTTGCATCTATACACCCAAACACACACATTCACACACCTATTCTGCACCTACAGTACACCTAACCACTAAAGTGTTACAAGTGGCTTTATTGTCTCGTTTAATAAATTCTTCTGGATATCATGGCATGGTGGGAACTGGCTACGGGAGGGAAAAGTAACAAGTAAAAAAATTTAAAAATAAAAAAACCAGCTGTAAAATAACTAATGGTTAGTGATTTGTCCAACAGAAGACTCACTGTGTCATAATGATCATATCAATTACAAACTTATGAAGAGATAATTACTACAGCTGTTCTTAAAGCTCTGCCAAGCACAAATCTGAAAAAAACTACTTTCATAAAGAAAATGTTCCCAAACACTGAGTATAATTAAACGAACCAAAAAAAAAAAAAAATTGCTGATAGGTGTGTGGGAAAGGGGCGGGGCTGAAAACGTTCATGCAGTTTTTTATCTCCACTGGACAGAAATACAGCAACAAAAAACAGTAAACAAAGCTTTGGTAAGTGTGCATGGGGTGGAAATGTTTTTTTAATAATTATTGAAATAACTCATTTTAGAGCAGGAGTAATTTTATATAAGGGATTTTTACTCTCATGCAGGTGGGAGAGGATAGATATGAAGCTCACGGGACAAAGATAAGCCACGTTCATAAACTTGGGAGCATTTCGGATGTGCATGTGCGCTTGTAAATTCTTTATCGTGATCAGGGTTGCTTTCGTATAAATTAGTAGTTAGTTTATATTTTGGGGGAAAGTACGTTTCAAAATATTGCAGATATTGCGGGTACATGCAAAACAAAAAATAACCGAGGAAGAAAACAGGTCAAGAATGGTCAAGCAGGAGTGGGACAGTACACTATGGTATGTGCAGCCACTCGGATCGCAGCCTTCGAGATCCTGAAGCTTGTGGCCAGAAAAGTGTAGAAAACATTTGGGGTGTTGTAGGCTGTGGGCGGAGCATCTGAGCCTGACCCTAGGTCAGTTCAGAATGTTTAAATGGCATCAGAGTTCAATAGGATGTAAGAAGAGAGAAAAGGAAGGGTTTTGTTTTTTTTTAATCCCTATCCTGAACATAGAGAATACACAGAAACATGTGTTTGGAGCAGGATGAGATAGATAGGTAGATAGATAGATAGAGAGAGAGAGAAAGAGAGGGGGGTCTGGAGATAATTTACTGAATGTCAGTTCCTCCTATAGAAGGTGACAGCTTGACACTGGCGTGCCTGAGGATGATGCGATTTTGTTTGAAGAGCTAAATGAGAAAGTGTGTGCATTTGTGTGTGTGTGTGTGTGGGACACATTATGCAGCCTGACTCCATCGTACCTGGCCAAGAAGCTTCACAGAGGGACGACAGGATGGAGAAGGGTGGGGATTCACCATTCATTACATGCACCGCTACCTCCAGCAAAGCCTCGTCTCCGAGACACAGCCGTAACCCATGCATGTCCCCCTCCGGTCCTCCAGACACGGACCATTTCTCTTCCAGAGGCCTACGGGCTCGATTGTGATGTTAACACACACACACACACACACACACACACACAGAGCCATCATAATAATTCTGACCAGCTATTTTACTCCACACACAAGATGAAACACATCAAATTGAATCATTGTGTGTTTGTAATCACTCACAAATGGTCGAGCGCTGTTCTTTTGTATCATCGTACTAATCTAAAGCGAGACTTTTTCTCCGCACAGACGACCTGTCAATAGCAGATCCATCGATCACGCTAATCAATCGCATCATCATCTCGCCTCCCAGAGGTTGTAGGTCACGTTGCACATTTTTAGTCAATTTTCATCTACTTCAGTAGGTTTACTCCACTTTATTCATATTGACAAAGCATACAGTGCTGCGAGACGAAGCAACAAAGAGGCCATGCTGAGGAGTCTTGGCCACTGGCCAAGGTATTGACTTGCTGCTGGATAGTAGACTGGAATCGCAGTAAATAAATAAAAAAGGTTTCAAACGAGCTAAATACTGTAAGCATATAGCTAGGGTTCACATCAGCGTAGCAAGCCTGTTCACGATATCAAGCGCTAGACTAGACTTGCAAGCCTGGTTACAAGTAATCGCTAGAGAGTCTGGTATGTTTAGTCAATAAACGTGGCCAAGAACCAACAACTTTCACAGAAAGAGGCAATTTGACCAAGCTTTTTCTGTAGACTCTCGTTTAAAAGTGTAATAACATATAAAGAATGGATTCTATGAACCTTTTTTCAGTCCTGTGCTCTGATTTACTGTATATCCTACTCTGAAATGCTGAAATGTTTGTTTTTCTGTCTCAGACTGCCACACAGAGGTGCAGAGAAGCAATCAGGATGCAGCCTTCAAGATTCTGAAGCTTGTGGCCAGAAAAGTGTACAAACCAGATCAGATGCTTTGTGATCTATGGGTGAATTGTTTGACTCTGAGGTTAATGAAGTGCTTTATTTCTGCTTTATAAAGCACTATTTCGCCAATTAACTAGCTGTTTACTGGTTAGCTCCTGAATAATAATTAGCTCACTATAATTGCACAAAGTTATTAAATTTCTTTTCTACTTATAAGGACTCCACATACTAGCATCCATTTTTGGATGCTTGCTATTCTAGCTCTGATTTCGTTCGATCTAATCGATGTTCGGACAAATCAAATTGCTAGGCAGATTTGGATGATGGCGCTTGACAAATGGCCGTGGGACTTGGATGGATTTTTGCACACATAGCACTGTCTTCATCATCAATTATGCCTCTGTTATCAATATGTAATTATCTCCAGTGTGTGATGATGTTTATGTGGGGTGGGGGGGGTTTCATTAATTTTAAGGGAGAGTGCATGTGAAGTGGTTGATTCTCAGCTATATTTTGGCTATTATAAGGGCTCAATGGCAGGTTAAACAAGGCAGCTGTATGTCTGAACAAAAGCACTTAAGATGAATTGCTTCATCGAATAGCAATCCCGGGAAAATGGATCACGGCGTAAATCCAGCAGTATGAGCCAAGCAATGATTTCTGTAAGGCTACAATGTCAAAGGTCACAGTTCTATGTGACAGTAAAGGTAGACCTGAAGATATGTTGCACCGTTGAACCGGATTTTAAATCATGCTGCTGCCTCTGGACAGTTTTGCTTAGAGTCCTGGTGAACATCATACTTCAACGTGACCAATGATTCCTCAGCTCGGTTCACACAACCGATTCATTACCTACATTTGCGTATACCACTGTGCCGTTGAAGTCTCGAATCTGATTGGTCAGAAGGTGTTGAGTAATTTTCTATAACATCAGGTCACAGATTTATACGAATTACATCACTTTGCATTTAGTAACATATTACACAGAAACCAATGGAGAAAAAAAACGTGCGTAATTGTTGATTTTGTTTCTGTCAGGAGACGATTATTTAACATTTTTTGAAAGGAGACTCCAGGTCAGCATTTTGTAACAGTTAGAGGTTATGTTGTAACTTTAATTTGTCATTTTTCTGACAGTCTTCAAAACAGAAGAGAGAGAACTTCAAGAGAGAGAGAGAGAGAGAGAGAGAGAGAGAGAGAGAGAGAGAGAGAGAGAAAATGTAAGTGATATCGGGAATTAAACTGTTTCGTGGATGTTCCACAATATTAAAATCCCAGTGAAGTGCCTTGGAACGTGCATTGTTATTCAATGTGGTGATGTAATTTCCACTGAAACAGGAAGTCAGGGCAGGACATATCGAGCGGCTCTGCCCCCTTTTAAAATAGCCAATAGTGTTTAGCTTATCTCACAGCACGGGCTAAGCCATACTTGAGCGTTAGTACCATGGAGTTTGGGGGCGGGACACTTCAGATTCTAGAGAGTATTTGATTGGGCAGAAAATCTGATGAGGAGCTGAAGTGCAGAACGATGTCATGAAAAATTGTTGACCCGTATTGGTGGTAGAGAAAGAGTGTAAATGCATATATCTTCTAAATGTTCTAAATTGTCATTGCTTTGGAGTACACTAGCTTATAGATAACCTTAAGGCTAACATGTTTATACTAAAAGTCACTAAACAGCAAATTTGATTTCATGGGGACTTTACAATAGACGTAAGTACGAATGGATAAAAACTACGATGCGTCGTTCTTTAATAAATAAAAAGAAACCACTAAAGTTGGCAAATTGCTGTGGTATAAGAGTAATACAACAATTTGACATGTTGTTATAGGACTATAATCAACTTTGAGGTAACGGTAACTTTATTGAGTATTGATTATTTTCCTATAACAGCATGAGCCCAGTGTTTTATTCCTTATGCATCATATATAATAACGACTCAGAGGAGATCAAGTTTGAGAAGTACCGGGTGTCACGAAATCCACGTAATGGAGGTTAGGATGGATGCAAATGCAGATTAGAGCTTTTAATAGAGAGAGGCAGGCAGACAAATCCAAATCATGAGACAACAGCGTGGTCAAAAACAGGCATAAACGAGGCAAGGCAGGAATCGAGAACGAGGAACAAGAGCAAGATCAATGAACATGAACCAAAACGAGGAACAGGGTACAAACGCTTGGTACGGTGATAACACTCAATACTTTGCAAAGTCATTGTGTTCAAACAGTCTCTATATACTGTAGTTGTGAGTACTGTGAATTTGATGCAGGTGTGTGTTCTGGGAATTGTAGTCCATGGTGGCCATGAATGTAGGCAGCAGTGCAGGATGGGAAATGTAGTCACTGGTTTGCTGTGATATGACACCGGGCCTTGTCTACGTGAGGTTTTCGTTCCTCTTTACATACAAGTAAAGAAAATAGACAGAAACTTGTAAATTGTACAGACTTTGAGTGGCATTTATTACTTCGTAAACATTTTATACTTCATGCCATTCAGTCACATTGTTTTGTTTCGTGTGCTCTCAGTGATTTTGCAGTAGCAGTGTGGGTTTTGCATAATGTTTTCGCTCTTTATTTGACGAATCTTCAACAATTTGAGTAACTCTGTAAAGGCAGGAAATGGTGCAAGCATTTCCTTTCTGAAAAGGTTTTTTTTCTGCTTTTTCCAAGGAAGAAAATCTATTGAAATTTTCTCATGAAAATGTTATTACTGTATGACTCACAAGCTTTTTTTTTTTTTTTTTTGGAATAAAACTAAGAGCTTAGAGCCACATTCCAAATAACTTAGTTCCACAAAACATGGGTCACATACTTGGCTGATCTTCTATAGTTTAGTGGATTGGATACAGATATCAGCATGAAGCTTCGCATGAATGTGGGAGAGGTTTGTGAATAAACTGACAATGAGGTTAAGAGTATCAGGTCAGTAGCTGGTGTCATGTTTACTGCATGGATGTCTTAATATGATTTTGATAGAATTCCCTTCTTCTGCTTGCCAGACTATCCTGTTAAAGAGGAATGAAAGCTATTGTGGTATGTTGGATTGTTTTTTTGTGCGTTTGACTCAAAAGCAGGCAAAATAAATAATAAGAATAGGAAAGAACATCAGTTATGAATATCAGACTCTTCACTTATCACAAAGTAATGTAATCAGGTCGTGTGTTTTCATTGCATGGAATCTTTATGTTGAGATATCTGAGGCACAAAGGTCACACTTCCTTCACCAAGACTTACCAGTAGGGGCCATGCCTCCTTCATTAGAACTGACAGGCACAGAGGCAACATCTTCTTCAATTTGACTAACAGGCACAGAGGACACACCTTTAATTTGACTGACAAGCGCAGAGGCCACGCCTCCTTCAATTTGACTAATAGGCACAGAATCTACACCTCTTCACTGAAATTGTCAGACACAGAGGCCATACCTCCTTCAGTGTAACCGACAAATGTACAAGCTACACTTTCCTCAATGTGACTGACAGGCACAAAGGCCACACCCCTCATTACTAGGCCTGGCAACCAGAGGCCACACCTTCTAAACTGGGACTTACAGATACAGATGTCATGCCTTCAACAGTCACAAAAGCCACGCCCCTATTCAGAACGCCCCTATTCAGTATGCCTGCTGGTCACAGAGACCATGCCTCCTCCACTGTACATTGTAAAACTACTGAGGATGTCATTGCTCATTTGTTTTATTTGTTGATTTAATTATCGATTTTAATTATTTTTACTTAAAATCTAAATCTCTGAGGTTTCTTGCACGGCATCGTTTGTGTTTAGTCAGGAGGAAACAATGAAATCCATTTTTATTCTGTTTAACATGTAAGACCATGTCCTGAGTTATCTTTTTCCTCAGAGACTGATGTGAATTATCTCTGTCAGACTCGGAGTGCATGGAGCTGAGATTCTGCGTTAGATGTGAGACAGCTAATCAATGTGGCCTCCTGTCGCCCTGCCGCTATCTACACAGGAAGCTTGAGCCACCAGAAGAGCTTTTTTTCTACTGAAAGCTGATTACAGATGAGCGGACAAGCTCCTGAAACCTGTTTCTCTTCTAACTTTCACTCTCTGTAGTCCGGGTTTGACTCAGTATAACTACAATTACTCTTACAGTATCTTTCACGTAACAATTTTTATTTTATTTCGTAATTCTTTCATTTGTTTTTATTTTATGGATAATTTCAACACTTAAACAGCCATTAAAATTAAACACCCATTTTTCATAGCACTATATTTGATTTAATGTTGTTTTATTTTACCGCTGTTGACCCCTGTATTTTTATTTTTTATTAAATTATCATTTAGTTTCAATTTTTATTCTTTTAAAATGTATCTCATACAAGTGACCTTAATTTTCCAAATACCACAAATTTTAAATTTAATTTCATTTATTATTATTATTATTATTATTATTATTATTATTATTATTATTATTATTGTTATTATTATTGTTGTTTTTGTTGTTGTTGTTATTATTATTATTTTTTATTATTATTATTTTTATTTTTTTTCACCTAATAACTCATGATGTTTCAAACAGTAGCTTTTTTATGTTAAATTAATGGGTTAATATTTTGGTTAATAATTTTATTTTAATAAATGTTTTAATATTTAGTATTGGATTTATTACATGTAATATTTTATCACTGTTGTCCGCTTCACCTTTTGATTGTTTTTATTTATTTAATCACTAGTGACTCTCATATTTTACTTTTTTATTTTTTATTTTTTATTTTAGCCAAAACTTTTTAAACATACTCTAAATTTAATTTTATTCCATTTTGTGTTCGTGTTATTATTTTATTCAATATAGTAAGTATAATATAAGTGACTCTTTTATCCTTCACATGTGGTCATTTAAATTGTTTCTAAATATGTTTCTTCATTACTTCACCACCTTTCAAACAGCACGCACTTTATTACATTTTATATTTCGATATTATACAGTATTTATTGTGTGTTTATTGAATGCATTGTACCTGTCTCTGGATCCAGACAGATCTCTGCTATCTGTCTCATCTGATAGCGGCGCTATCTGATTATCCTCCTCAGATCAAGGCACGGTCAAGGTCAGATTGCTGCACATTTGAGGTGAGATAACAACGCTGTCATCTGCTCTGATCTCTGCTAGTTCAATTCAGCAGATTTACAGAGAGCGGGTATCACACACATCCTGTCTCACTTCCTGTCTCACCTCCTGAACCCTCCCCTGATTATCCCTAGCATCTATTCCTCCAGTTTACTCTTGTTGTGTCTGATTAACCTGTGTGTGTTTAAAGTGTTGGGTGAATTACTGAGCGAATGTAGCCCAGCTTCTGGCGGTTAATTACCTCACTAAAGATTTCATCAGTACTGTAATGATTTATATTTCTAAATATGTGTTTTATTAGACTTCTGAACAGAATAATCATGTACTGTTTGTTCACTGACTACTTTTATTACAAAAAAAGGGCTGATGTGTTTCTTTGCATGGGTTAATAAATGAGTAGGTTTTATAATTATTTTATTTATTATTATTTTATTAATATTCTATTACTAAGGTTTTATTATTATTACTTAAGTTGAAACACCATTGTCAGGTTGTTGGTTGGTTTGTTTATTTATTTATTTATTTATTTATTTATTTATTATTATTATTATTATTATTATTATTATTATTATTTATCTTCACTAGGTTTGTTATTTTATCTCAGATCCTAAAATAATAAATAAATAAATAAATAAATAAAAACAACCTGACACTGGTGTTTCAACTTAAGTTACTGAGAAACTATTTATTTTTTTCTATTTAATACTATAGTACTTTCTTCTTAATCTCATTTTCCTTTATGACTATATTAACTTTAAATCTCTATTTTATCAAAGTACATTTAAATAATAAAATATTGATATATAAGGATTTTTAGCTAAATTCCTTAAATATATATATGTGCTTATGTCACATATATTTAAGGAATTTAGCTAAAAATTCTAAAAAAAAAAAAAAAAAAAAAAAAAAAAAAAAAAAAAAAACCCCAAACAAACAAACATAGGCTAATTGCCAGAACCTCATTATTATTTATTTATTTTTAGTACTACAACTAATAATAATAATAGTAATAATGCACATTTTCACATGATATTGTTTTTCTCTCAGTAACTAAAAGTTTCACTGCAAGCACAATGACAGAATAAGAAAGGCTTACAAAGCCACTTAGACACCAAAAAAAAAAAAAAATTCAATAAAATTATAAGTATTAACTGGCACCCTTTAAGTGAATGGGCAAATACTGTATAAACTGTATAAAATAAACAATTTACAATTCGAATTTTTCACTAAAAACAATCAGAGACACTATTTACATTTATGTTCCTAAGAACTTTACAAGAACTTTTTTTTTTTTCTTTTCATAAATAACAGCATTTCCCTGGCAGGTAGTGTTGGTGACTCACAGTTCCACGACCCAGCCTTTGTTCATGTCAAAATGATTGGCACCCCACACATAAATTTGTAAAGCACATGCCAACAAATTGTCATCATTTAAAAAGCCCAAAGAAACTTTATTGTTGGTTTTGGCTTAATTTGAAGTTGCACAGATGCAAAATCCATCCATCTCCAAGAGCAAAACCAAACTCTGCCATTGTTACAGGCAGTAAATTCTATGATTTTACGAAATATCATATCTGCACACTATCCTTATCCATATGCTTTGTCAAATCATGTGTGTTTTAGTGCTGCAATTCTTAGCCACTTAGTTCTTTAGTCTGCTAAAGATCCAAGTCACGATTATATCATTTTCTGCTGTTGACCCAAGGCTGGTTGATTTGCATGGTTATGGATTTGTCTCTTTACTGTGTGTATCAGTGATCTGACCCCCGCTCTGCATTATGACCTTAAATATTGGATGAGCCCTAATGAAGAGGCTGCACTTACGTCGAAGTGCCGTACATTCGTTACAGCATAAAGCAAAGCAAACAGCTGAATATCAACGCTCATTTGTACTCTGTATACTCATGTACTTCTACCCACACTCCACTGTTTAAAACCTGTTCTCTCTTTTTTTTTTTTTTTTTTTTTTTATGAATATGGATTTGTATGTTGGATTAAAGAAAACGTTTGGCTTAAAAGTGACATATTTTTCCTCTTATTCAAATAGTCGTCTAACAGCCAAGGTATATGAAATGTGGTAATAATAATAATATGTTTAATTTATATAGCGCCTTTCCAGAGCTCAAGGACGCTATACAATAGCAATACAATGATACATAAACAATGAACAATCACGGACAAACACAAAATGTGGAAAGCTATGAGCAATCAAACACAGAAAATGAACTACACAGTACAGAGAAAAATGCATAGCAAGAGATTACAACAGAGAAAACAGTAAGTACAAACATACAGTGCCATCCACTAATATTGGCACCCTTGGTAAATCTTTATTGTTTATTGTTTAACCTTTTGTTAAAAAAAAATTCACAAAAATATTCTGCTCGCATGGATATCAAACAATTGCAAACAAACTACAGGGTTTAAATAAATAAATAAATAAATAAATCTCTTTGTTAAATAT